>PIJE02003336.1:0-16634 GCA_002895965.2 Coryphaenoides rupestris | reverse complement strand
GTGTGGCTGCATCACCCCCCAGGTGATGTGTGTGGTGTTAAAGATAACCATGCCGCCGCGTGGACACAATACCAGCGCTGCACCGCCAAAGTGTGAGTGCAAACATGACATAATGCAGATCCACTAATGTACCTCCACCCACACGGGCCACTCTAATACTGACACGCTCCCTTCTGCCCACCCGGGCTGAACATCGTTCACGGGTTGGGGTTGGGGAAGCGTGTAGTACTCAAACGTCCCGGTGGCGGAGGACGTGCTGGTCTCCGTGGACTCTTTGGGAGGCCCGGTTTCGGCCCAGCGGACGCTGTTCTGTGTGTGCGGCCACGTCGTGAGCGAGCACCGGTCCCAATGCGCGTGCTTTTGAAGCGACGACGAGAAAAGAAATTATTTTCTCCAGCTGTGGTTCTCGTGTATGTATATCGTGTTAAGCTGTGTGTGTGTGTGCGTGTGAGTGAGTGAGCGATAGCAATATGTTGTCCGATTTCTTAAGAGACACTAGTCGTGTGCCCGTTTTGAAGCGTTTCTGTTCTGAACGGGCCAGTCATGTGGCCTCCGGTATTGCTGTTTGCAGATTTCTCACGCCAACAACTGCACACCGCACACTGCACTTCCTTGGGTCCACAGCTATACACCCAGCAAGTGTCAAGTTGGACAGAGAAAATCGAGGACAGATATACATACATGCACACATGCACACCGACACACATACACACCTATAGATACATGCAGATAATCTTTCCATCAGAGTTGGATGTCTTATCAATGATCAAGTGAGGTTTAACGCATGCCAGGGCTCGGACCCGGAACCTTCCTGCGGGCCGTCACTTAATCCAAAGCATCTCGCCGTGCCGCTTGCTAACTGCCGGTCAAATTTAAATCCCATTCATCTCGTCTTAAGAGGCTTCAGCAAACCACATTCATATGAGATTGGACAACGTTTGTAACCCCGTTGCCATAAACCTATACAGGCAGCGGCAAACGCCACGGGGTGGATGCTGTTTTCACAAACAGATGATCGGTTGAGTTTATTTAATTGTTTTTGTGAGTAATACGCCTGGGCGAGGCCAGGAGTGGTTTCCGGGATTGATAGCTATCAGATATCAGTGTTTTTACTGGAAAGCTCTTTTACTGTAAACCTCCTCTAATCACAAACAAGAGCAGCCATCCATCGCTAGCTCTCCTCTAATCCTCTATTCTTAATCTCTCTCTCTCTCTCTCTCTCTCATCCAATCTCTCTTGCTGTCTTTCCTTATTACTCTCTCTCTCCTCATGTCTCTCGCTCCCTATCTCTCTCTCCATCCCTCTCCTTCATCTCTCTCTTCTCGTCTCTATCTCCCTCGCTCTCTGCTTATGTTTCTCTCTTGCTCTTCTCCCCCCCCTCTCTCGCTCCACCTCTCTGCCTCTCTCTCTCTCTCTCTCTCTCTCTCTCTCTCTCTCTCTCTCTCTCTCTCTCTCTCCGCCTGGCTCTCTGGTCTGGTCCATGAAGGCTGGAGGCTGATGGGGGGGGATGTTGATCCACTGGGCTCCAGAGGAGAGGATGGGAGAGGATATTTCATAATCATCCCTCAGCACCAGAAACGTTCTCTTCAGTTCATTCGAGGGGAGAACCTTGTGGCCCCCCGACACACACAAGGACTTCTGGAAGGATTGTCAACCGCCGATAGTCAATCTCCCCATGGAAATCTGAGCAGAACACAACACAACACAACACAACACAACACAGCCGCTACGCAACAATACGCTATTTGCCGTAGAGACGCTCTATAGCCACTGCTTTAAAGTTCTAACCCACACCTACCAAGCCATCCATGCCACTGGCCCATCCTACCTCTCTGACCTTATCAAACTGTCCTGCCCAACACGTACACTCCGCTCCTCCAGCTCCATCTCTCTGCAGCAGCCACGCTGCAGACTTAAAACCATGGGAGCCAGGGCATTCAGTTGTGCTGCTCCACGGCTGTGGAACTCACTCCCAGACCCCATCAAAGAGGCAGAGTCACTCAAGTCCTTCAAAGCTCTCCTCAAAACACACCTCTTTAGACTGGCATTTAAGGACCTGTGTTAAAATTTTTATAGTTTTTTTGTTTGTTCGTTTTTAACTGATCCTCCTATGTACAGCGCTTTGGGTTCTAGAAATGCGCTCAATAAATTTGAATTATTATTATTATTATTATTATTATAACATTCTTATCAGTTTCTCGCTACACCGTTGCTTATAAATAGCGTAAATTCCGGCAATATTAACTGCGTCACAGGTGCGGCCTAGTTTCACCCACACAGCCTGAATAACCTAAAAATGTTTTCATTCGGTTTTTCCTTGTTTTTATGACTCACAGTATCAGTTTAATAATGTTTAATATTAGTTATAGCATTTTGGTCAACTAGTCACGACGCCTTTTCGTATAAATCCGCTATCGTCTGGTGATAAGAACTGCGTCACAGGTGCGGCCCTCGGGTCTAGTACGACCCACACAGCCTGAATAACCTAAAAACATTTTTATTCAGTTTCCTTGTTTTTAATACTCACAGTATCAATTTAATAATGTTTAATATTAGTTATAGCATTTTGGTCAACTAGTCACGACGCCTTTTCGTATAAATCCGCTATCGTCTGGTGATAAGAACTGCGTCACAGGTGCGGCCCTCGGGTCTAGTACGACCCACACAGCCTGAATAACCTAAAAACATTTTTATTCAGTTTCCTTGTTTTTAATACTCACAGTATCAATTTAATAATGTTTAATATTAGTTATAGCATTTTGGTCAACTAGGCACGACGCCTTTTTGTATAAATCCGCTATCGTCGGGTGATAAGAACTGCGTCACACTCTCCGTGCACACACACACACGGGCACGCAAACCCACACCCATACACACACCATGAAGCAGATAATCGGGTTATTTTGTTTGTTTTTTTCCTTTTAACTACTTTTATAACCTGTTTGTACGCCTTTTCTTATAAATCCGTTATTGGAACGGACGTCTTTACTTTTTACTTATTACCATCATTATACGGACGCTTAGTTTACCAATACTCAAGATATGTGGAGGTTTTATGGCTTTAGGAGAATATTAAGATTCCAAGAAGCCTTTAGACATAACATGGGCATAGCGAGGGGCCGGGGAGGACTTGTTGAGGGTTACGCTGACATTCCTTTCTCCGGGGCCCGACAGACAGAGGCCCCTTCCTTATCTCTGGCTCCTACCGCCAGGTGTCTGACTTCTATAAAAAACCTATATTAGAAAAGTACCCTTACATTTACCCTATTATAATCACTTATGTTATGCCCCTGTCGGGATCTCTTAAAAGTTGTATTCATTCCCACCTACTGAAAAGAATACGTTTTATTTTATTTTATTTGTTTTTTTTTTATTTTATATTTATTTATTTCTTCTCTCTTTCCCATGTTACTCCATGACCATTCCTCATTATAGATCCTCACACCCACAGGGGGAGGAATTTGAGTACATTGCTCTGGATGATTACAACTATCATACATGTAATACTAATGAGTTGTATTATGACATGTGTTGCCAGGGTTATGCCTCGAGCCGCCGTACTGAAGCAAGCGGGGTAGACGTTCGACGATAAGGTAGTTAGGGGCCAGGCGAGTCTCCCCCCCAACGAGACCTGTTACAACCGTTACTGGATACAGGTCTCACCTTCTGTAGAGGAGGTTAAACAACGGATCTAACAGTGTGTGTGTGTGTGTGTGTGTGTGTGTGTGCATGTGTGTGTTTGTGCATGTGTGTGTGTGTGTGTGTGTGTGTGTGTGTGTGGCTGCATCACCCCCCAGGTGATGTGTGTGGTGTTAAAGATAACCATGCCGCCGCGTGGACACAATACCAGCGCTGCACCGCCAAAGTGTGAGTGCAAACATGACATAATGCAGATCCACTAATGTACCTCCACCCACACGGGCCACTCTAATACTGACACGCTCCCTTCTGCCCACCCGGGCTGAACATCGTTCACGGGTTGGGGTTGGGGAAGCGTGTAGTACTCAAACGTCCCGGTGGCGGAGGACGTGCTGGTCTCCGTGGACTCTTTGGGAGGCCCGGTTTCGGCCCAGCGGACGCTGTTCTGTGTGTGCGGCCACGTCGTGAGCGAGCACCGGTCCCAATGCGCGTGCTTTTGAAGCGACGACGAGAAAAGAAATTATTTTCTCCAGCTGTGGTTCTCGTGTATGTATATCGTGTTAAGCTGTGTGTGTGTGTGCGTGTGAGTGAGTGAGCGATAGCAATATGTTGTCCGATTTCTTAAGAGACACTAGTCGTGTGCCCGTTTTGAAGCGTTTCTGTTCTGAACGGGCCAGTCATGTGGCCTCCGGTATTGCTGTTTGCAGATTTCTCACGCCAACAACTGCACACCGCACACTGCACTTCCTTGGGTCCACAGCTATACACCCAGCAAGTGTCAAGTTGGACAGAGAAAATCGAGGACAGATATACATACATGCACACATGCACACCGACACACATACACACCTATAGATACATGCAGATAATCTTTCCATCAGAGTTGGATGTCTTATCAATGATCAAGTGAGGTTTAACGCATGCCAGGGCTCGGACCCGGAACCTTCCTGCGGGCCGTCACCTAATCCAAAGCATCTCGCCGTGCCGCTTGCTAACTGCCGCTGTCAAATTTAAATCCCATTCATCTCGTCTCAAGAGGATTCAGCAAACCACATTCATATGAGATTGGACAACGTTTGTAACCCCGTTGCCATAAACCTATACAGGCAGCGGCAAACGCCACGGGGTGGATGCTGTTTTCACAAACAGATGATCGGTTGAGTTTATTTAATTGTTTTTGTGAGTAATACGCCTGGGCGAGGCCAGGAGTGGTTTCCGGGATTGATAGCTATCAGATATCAGTGTTTTTACTGGAAAGCTCTTTTACTGTAAACCTCCTCTAATCACAAACAAGAGCAGCCATCCATCGCTAGCTCTCCTCAAATCTCTCTCTCTCTCTCTCTCTCTCTCTCTCTCTCTCTCTCTCTCTCATCCATGAAGGCTGGAGGCTGATGGGGGGGGGATGTTGATCCACTGGGCTCCAGAGGAGAGGAGAGGATATTTCATAATCATCCCTCAGCACCAGAAACGTTCTCTTCAGTTCATTCGAGGGGAGAACCTTGTGGCCCCCTGACACACACAAGGACTTCTGGAAGGATCGTCAACCGCCGATAGTCAATCTCCCCATGGAAATCTGAGCACAACACAACACAACACAACACAGCCGCGACGCAACAAGACGCTATTTGCCGTAAAGACGCTCTATAGCCACTGCTCATAAAAAATAATGACAAAAATAATGAAATACAAATTCTTCAAAAAGACGATGCACATGGTATCAAAATCATTGCTTTGCATTAATTCCTTTTGAGTATTTGTTATGCGCAGTTTCGAGTGGTCATCTATTGTGGCTGGAGTTCAGGTTCAGGTTCAGGTTCAGGTTCTGGATTGTCTGTAGCAAAGCAGCGAGCTCGGGAATCAATGTGACACAAGGCAGTCTCACCAGGAATGATTCAAAGTTTATTTAGATACATAGAGCCTATATACAGTTTGCATGGGACAACAAAAGGAACATTTACATATCGACACAACAAATCATCAAGGGAAGCAGACATAGAAACGCCTCTAAGACAGCCATTCAGGGAGCAGGGACAACAAGGCCGTCCATGGAGACCCTTCCGTCCCCACACCCCAGACAGCCAATCCGGAGACGCCAGGACCCCAGGCCCCACGTGGATATGTAACAGACAGACAGACAGTTAACTTGAAGCAGGGATATCATGGCCTCACGTGACCCACACAGAGATGTGGGTCTCCATGCCCCAGACCAGGAAGCAGGGACTGCAAGGTCTCCGGTTGAGACCTTCCGCGGGACAGCCAGTCCCGATAGAAGAGGCAACATGTTCCCACAACAACACCTGCGAGTGCGTCTCAGAGGCCTCCCGGGGCAAACAGATAAGAGTGAAGCTGACTAGTCACGTAGGTCAAACAGCTAACTAGTCACGTAGGTCAAACAGCTAACTAGTCACGTAGGTCAAACAGCTAACTAGTCACGTAGGCCACACAGCAGAGTGGAAAGTTACCGGCCCACACGATCAATACATCCACAACTCCCAACAATGTTCAGTCAAAGATACTCTCAGTTTGGCTGACAATACATCAAGTGTCCTTGCTTAACAATAGTATTTGCTGGCTTAACAATACGCTATGGTGCTATGTTAAGCTACGTACAGTGAATAAATGCAGGGGTTAGGGACTGCACTCAAAGAGGGCTTCATCCGCAAGTTTCTTCTGCCACTAAACGTGGAAACACATACAGGCGTTGATCATTCTGCCAAGCTTTAAACCCCCCCCCCCCCCCTTGTTTATTGTGTTTGTTCAGAGACCCAGGTGTTTATGGCGGATCAACTGGGTTTACGAGGAGGGTCGGGTGTGTCTATGTACTGGGAGCTCCTGTCGTCGCTGCACCATGACGGCGTGAGGAATGGTCTGCTGGCTGCAGTCTGTGCACTGGGAGCTCCTGGGGGTCTGTGTCACGAGGTAACCGGATAATTACTGAGCGTGGTGCTGTCTCATCCTCGGACGCTCTCTGTGGTCAATACAGTGTGGTGGCTGAAGTTGCTGGGTGTACTGGGTGGTGTCTATGTCCTGGGAGGGTCTGGTGTCCGTTGTGCATGGCATAGGCAAGTTCTCAACAAGTAGAAAACTCGCGAGTGGCCAGTCCAACCTTATTAAACCCAACTCAATGCAATCCAAGAACGGAGAAATAAATATTGAAATCCAACGCACACAGGCACACTGGTACTCCATCCACTCAACTCATGATCATCTTGTGTCCAACTGTAACCAGGGACACTTCATGCAGGCTCTTGGAAATATCCATTTTACTGTGAATGAGACAGCTCACTAGTAGCAGAAGCAATGCCATTAACAAGGTTTCGCTCAACCTGACCGCCGTATTTCTGAGGACCCATGACCTGATTGTGAAGTTGTTCTTGTGAAAGCTGCAAGCAGCCTGATACTGGAGGCCACGCAATCGGCCTGATCGCAAAGCGGGCCCATGACTAGTTGTATAAAAGTTACCCTCCATTACCTACTGTATGTTCTTTCAACCCTCCGTCGTCCATCATCCTAACACTGCATTTAAATTGGGACCCACACACATGTTGTCAGTCGTTGCCATGATCACCATGGCAACGACTGACAACATGAACATCATCTTGCCATCAAAGGAGGGAAAATAGACTCCACCCATTAAATTGGATTTGTTGAAGGAATTCGAAATAACTGAGATGAGATATCAATGGATTTGATTGCGCATCATTTTCTGATGCTTAATTCATGCCTTGCTAACGCTTAATAACATAATTTGGTTAAACGATGGATTTCTTTTGTCCGTCACTATGATCCAAATCCAAAAAACATTTTAGTCGTTTGCTGCTAATATTTTCCATGAACCGTATTGACACGATGAGTGCGTTAGGTTACAGGATGTGTGAGGATGGTAGCTGAGCTCCATCTGAACAGCTGACATGCGCACATGGAGGTCCGCTCCCCTGCAAATGTGGTGGTCCACGGCCGGGGCCCTGCTCCTCAGAGAGTCGAGAAGCCCTGGGTGTGCGGTGCTGGCCGTGAGGGGAATATTTTAGCACGGGAATACCAGCTAGAAGCTCACATGTGACAGAATAAGGATTTGAAAACGTGTCTGTCGCTGGAGGAGTAGCAACCAGTATAGTCGCCACACTGGCACTGCCTTTACTGCCTCACACCAAAGTTTGCTTCATCTGTTTCTGAAGTTCTGAAATAGACGGCACAGAATCGCTTTATTCGCCAAGTAGTTTTCACATATGAGGAATTTGCTGTGGTTGTTGGTGCATACAGACAACATAAGAATAATAAGAATAAGAATTAAAAAGCATTAAAAAGCAAGTAGTAAAAAGCATTAAAAAGCAAGTAGTACAAAAACGTCAAGAAGCATAAATATAAAATAAAGTAGAATATAGTATGAATGGATATATACAATACAGAATGACTCTGCGGCAGAGTATGGGAATATTATTAACATGCAGTATGTTCAATATATCTGAAAGAGCTGAACAGTTATGCAAGAGCTTAAATATAAAATAAAATAGAATAGAGATATTTACAATACAAAATGATTTTTCAGAATATGGAACGGGTGTGGGCTGTGCGTTAATGTCATGTGTACTGTCTATGGAGGCGGGATAAGAGTCTGTGTCAGTGGGGATCCCGGGCCTTGTTAATGAGGCTAACTGCAGATGGGAAGAAACTGTTTTTGTGGCGAGAGGTTTTGGTCCTGATGGACCGCAGCCTCCTGCCAGAGGGAAGTGTTTCAAACAGTTTGTGTCCGGGGTGAGAGGGGTCGGCCACAATCTTTCCTGCACGCCTCCGGGTCCTGGAGGCATACAGGTCCTGGAGAGATGGCAGATTGCAGCCAATCACCCTCTCTGCGGAGCGGATGATACGCTGCAGTCTGCCCTTGTCCTTGGTGGTGGCAGCAGCGTACCAGATGGTAATGGAGGAGGTGAGGATGGACTCGATGATGGGAGTGTAGAAGTGCACCATCATCGTCTTTGGCAGGTTGAACTTCTTCAACTGCCGCGGGAAGAACATCCTCTGCTGGGCTTTTTTTGTGATGGAGCTGATGTTCAGCTCCCACTTGAGGTCCTGGGAGATGATGGTTCCCAGGAAGCGGCAGGACTCCACAATATCGACTGGAGAGTCTCTCAGGGTGATGGGGGTGAGTGGGGCTGGGTTCTTTCTGAAGTCTACAACTATCTCCACTGTCTTCACAGCGTTGAGCTCCAGGTTGTTCTGACTGCACCAAGTCGCCAGATGGTCGATCTCCCACCTGTAGGCGGACTCATCCTCACCAGAGATGAGTCCAATGATGGTGGTGTTGTCCGCAAACTTCAGGAGCTTGACAGACTGGTGACTGGAGGTCACATGCTCACAACGCTGTGGCTAATTGTGATGGTGTGATGTCAAAAGGTGGCGAGCGGTGACAGGCAGACAGAGAGATTTATTGAGGAAATACACACACACACACACACACACACACACACACACACACACACACACACACACACACACACACACACACACACACACACACAGACACACACAGACAGACATACAGCCACACACACACACACACACACACACACACACACACACACACACAAAGACAGGACGTGTTTTCCAGCGCGAGTGAAAGACATTTGCTGCCGTCAAAGCGGTCTGTAATTTCCGCTGCACTATGTCCTTGTTTTGGGGGTTTTTTTCCCGCATTTCCCTCCCCAACAATAAGTATTCATACACATTTGACAGGCTACAAATAAACACCGTTTGACTGTCAATCTCCTCCCATTTCCATTTCCACCGCCAGATGCTCGTCCTCTCTCGATCCCGGCCGGACAATTATGCAAAATGACAAGACGTGAACCGTTCCACCGACGCAAAATATGGGACACCACATTTTTCTCTCCCAGAGCGAAGTCGGCATGATGGTCGCTGATGGCCGACGGGACGCTTTCCCCCGTTCGGCAAAGAGTATGCGTGTGTAGCATATCGTTGGAGATGGAAGCGTGGTCATTACTGCATCACGCAGCAGGCGAATGGGAAAGAGTATGGAGAGAGAGTGAGACAGGCGGAGACTGTGCTCTCTCTCTCGCTCTCTTTCTCTCTTTTTAATCACAGTCTATCATCCATCCACTCAGAGAAGTGATAATGGAAACATAAGGAGGTGCAAAAATAGACTGATCCGTCAGTGCGGTGGAAGGGAGAGAAACACGGCAGAGACATTGTGAAGAGCTTAATGGCAGAGAGACTATAGAGACTATAGCGGGGGACAGAAGGGTTGCTATGGGAAATAATGATGAGGAAAAAGTTGCTGCATTTCAGCAAGTGCCGATGATGGTGATTCATGGTCTTATGCCTTCTACAGTACACACACACACACACACACACACACACACACCTCAAACATACACAACATGCATACACTCGAAGCGCGCACACACGCACGCACACGCACACACGCGCGTGTGCGTGTGGGCACGCGCGCGTGTGTGTGGGCACGCGTGCGAGGGCAACGTCGGATTCGTCGTCGGACCCGTCGCTGGAGGCGTTGTCGGGCCGTTTGGAATGACTGGAATAAATGCGTTTGTACCGCCACCAAATAATAAAAAGACCAAACGGGAAGCGTGAGAGCCTCTGCAAAGTGGCCCGCCGCAACGACTGTTGAGAGTGAAAAAAAAAATCAGTTCGCTTGTTCGTTGAAAATGAGAGCTTAGCGAGAACACTAATTGCGAGCGCTCTGAGTCTAGCACTGGATTCATGTTAAAAAAACAACGACAACAACAACAAAGCTAATTTCCGTTGGATCGACCCCCGGACTCCGCATACACACACACACACATACTGGTTTCCATGTTGGATGGGGACCAACTTTCTATTCATCACTTGTGGGGACCACCCTTTCAGGTACACTAGCCATAGCTTTGTTAGCTTATACACGACTTCAAATCTCTGAATTTATGAAGTAGTGACTTGACCATGCTAAATGGGGACCTAGGAAAAATCAAGTGAACATGGCTGATGGAGACCTCATTTGCATATCTTTTGCATAATTCACACAAAGTCCCATTTGATTAGTGGGGACCTTGCAACAATAAGTGTATTACTATTTTGAAATGGCAAACAACATACATCACGGAAATCCTCCGATTATTGCATTTGTTAAAAAAAAGTAGAATTAAAAGATATAGTAGTAGTACATCAATGATGGTTCAGATTTTGAAATGGCTTAGTTGTTCATAGATGATTTAAATGTAGCATGAGGCCTGCACATGGTGCTAGTGATGCAAAGCACCACTCTTGTGCTGTGCATGTAGTCATCTTCACAACATTGCAGATTTTATGTTTGATTGATTGATATTCCTAGGTTTGATAGGAATATCAGTGTGATTGAAGTAGGGCTGGGCGATTAATCGATCTCGAATCGAGATCGCAATACATATTTTGTCGATCTCGATCTATCAGCCTTCGCGATCTGGATAGATCTGACAGCAGCGTCATGACGCACCGGAAATAAACACGACAACAGCCAATCGGTCTGCAGTGTTTGTCTCGACACGCCCATTTATACAACGGCACGAGGCGTTGTTTACCAACAGCGATGCAAAGAAAGGACAACAGCATGAGTGACACTGTGAGGAACGAGAGTTACCAAGTGAAAGCTTCATAGTGTGGTGTCTTGTGGTGCCCGTGGAAAGCCTTCTCTAAGTCCCTGTTAATGGTATTGTCATGTCCTGATGGTGCAGTGCAGGGAGTGCATTGTTATCAACTCCAAGGCTGCTCCAGTGGCAAAACATGAGTGAAATCTAGTTATCCGACTACATAGCATGTCCAAATAATTATATCAGACATTACAACCATTAATCAACTACTACTATGATGATTATGGCTTTAGCAACTTTAGCTTTGTGATTCTAATTGATATTAAAGATACTTGAAACACTTGCATTAGCTCTAACATGAGTTGCTTCCAATATAAGTTATTACTATCCATCCATCCACTCATTAAACTGCTCCAGCCTCTGTGAACACCAAGGGCAGTTGCTTAGTACAGGGGTTAGTTATTACTAATGTTTCAATTATTAGTACAAGTATTACTAAAACTAATGTTACTGTTACTAGTCCCACTTCAAGCACCTAGTAGGCCCTAGCAAACAACCAATTAACCCAATCATTGTGTATTACAACAACGGATGGGTTTCTGAGCGTTGTGAACAACTCAGAGCTGCTGGGGGCAGCAACAGTTCTGTGGCGTCTATCTAGTTGACAGCTGCTAATCCTGACTTGACAGAAGAGGGTAACTGATGGATTTGAAAGGAAAAAAGCATGAATTTCTAATTTTTCATTGATAAAATTACAAACAGATGTAAGGTGGTCAGTTATTCAAAGGTGTGCAGAGTTTCTTTTTATAATATGTGTGTGTTGTGGCAACTCCGCTTTCACACGAGGCCAGACGCATAGGGAAGACACGACAATGACGGGTGTTAAGACTCCGGGGCGGGCCGTTTATTAACACAGGACAGCGAGTCAGTACTTAACACACTATAAAGGCTTTTCCATACTCCGCGAGACGCGAGACGTCTCGTCTCGCACCTAGGTCTGCGAGAACAAGAAAAAAGTTCTCGCCGCCCTGGACATTTCATACTCCGCGAGACACTCCTCAAAGGCCCCGCCCACAGCAGCACACGTCACACGCGCAAAGCATTGTGGGAATCAGAAATAAAACAAAACAACAACAATACATGTCTTTATAATTATGACAGGACGTGTTATATAGATGTTCGTACTTTCTCACGGCCTCGGCCAGCTGTTCCTCAAAACTATCCATTCCTGTACAAACTTTTCCGCGCCGGCGTTTTTAACCACGCCCACTTCCATAATTGACCAATCACACAATAGTTCTCGGACAAGACGCGAGAACAAAGTTCGGCCGGGCTGATGTGTCGAGAACGTCTTGCGAGAACACCTGACCTAGGTCTGCGAGACGAAAATGACGTCATTTTGTGGGCGGGGCACTAGGTGCGAGACGAGACGTCTCGCGTCTCGCGGAGTATGGAAAAGCCTTAAGCACGCGGCTTTATAGCCGAGTCTTTGATCAGTCGCAGCTGTCACCTATCAGCTAATTAGGAGGCAGCTGCGACTCGGGAGGGAGGGGCCGGAATGTCCCGTCCTGCCACAGTGTGTGGAGCAGTGAGTGCATTACCAGCCGGAAACTATAAGGGGGCGCAACCGAGCACTCCACACACACACACACACACACACACACTGTGGCAGGACGGGACATTCCGGCCCCTCCCTCCCGAGTCGCAGCTGCCTCCTAATTAGCTGATAGGTGACAGCTGCGACTGATCAAGGACTCGGCTATAAAGCCGCGTAATGACTAAGAGTCGGGGGTTCGGGGAATCGCGGAGATCGCGCGGACCCGTGCGAGACGCCACGGAGCGTACCCCGCGGAGCACGGCTACCCGGGGCGGAGTCCTGAACGGAGAGGACTCTTGTGTGTTAAGTACTGACTCGCTGTCCTGTGTTAATAAACGGCCCGACACGGAGCCTTAACACCCGTCATTGTTGTGTCTTCCCTATGCGTCTGGCCTCATGTGAAAGCGGAGTTGCCACAACACACACACACACACACACACACACACACACACACACACACACACAGGTAAACATGTGTTTTGGGCCAATGCAAAAATCCACACAGACACATTCAGAATCACTCCTGCATTCATTTAAAATGGTTTTCCTCATGGGGACCTGATATTTTGTCCCCACTCCGCAAAAGGTCCCCATGACGTGACTGTGGAAACAGATTGTTGTCCCCACAATGTGATGATTACCAGAACACACACACACACACACACAATAACACACACAATAACACACACATATTAACATACAGTATGTAGCCCTGCAGCGAAAACAAACAAGTGCAGAATGATACAAACATCCTGCAACACACACACGTTCAATTAAAACAGCTGATCACGGTGTCACACTTATCGCTATCGTCATCTTCCTCCAAAGTGACCTTCCTCACAGCTGGAGCAGACACACACCTCATCTTAACTCCTGCGCTCCGTGATGTTCACCCATCCAGACCTCTGTGCGCAGGAGTCCTAGCACCGCCCTTGTTACAGCTGAGACCAATTTTTATTCGGCAGCCCGGCCAACGATGACCAAACCTGTACGTAACGCTATCTACTGTACCGCTCGCGTAATGTTCTGTTGACGTCGTAATAGCTTGTAGGGTGTCAAATTAGGCCTTTGTGGGGTGGGATGGACAACCTTGGATGCAGGTTACACAGGCAGCATGCACTCAGATTCACTCGCTCTCCATGTTCTGCGCTAAGGTCTCTCGTTCTCTCTCACCCCAGCGCCCTCTCGCAATCCTTTCCTTATTTCAGCAGCAAATAAGACAGCGGCATCGCAACGCAGGATAGGAGGGAAGCAAATAAAGCAGATCCAGGGCTCAAACACGTCGCTCGACAATCCACTGTCAACGCTTTTTTGGGGGGAAAGTGAGGCCATGACAACATGTCGTCGCCGTGTTGTTCATCAAACCCACGTCCTTCTCCTCTCTCCCCACACAGACGGTATTCACAGTCAGGTCGTCATTAGTGTCAGCAAAGAAGTGTGTCTTTATTTTGTTCCATTGTTATACATTCAATATTGGAACAGTGGATGTGAACGGTGTTGTGTGGCGCTGTCATCGACCGTTGAATAATGGATTACATGAATATACAGAGAGCCTGGTAGTCAGGGTCCCCCCCGCAGCCTGTGGCGGTTTTTCTTCAGAAAACCAGCCAGGTATTATTTGGGTTTGGGTATAATTCTGTTTGTTTGCTTGCTTTCGTGTGAGCCGCAATGCAACAAACAATCGCGACAAAGCAAACCGAGGAACCACAGCCAGGCCCCCACCGGCACACACAGGCCGATAAGCTCCCATCCAGAAGCACTTAGCGCCTACCTTGATGCCCGGACTTAGCAGACAGCACCGCCCCCTGCATACTAGTACGGGGATGAGGGAGAATCCTCAAACAACCACCACCACCCACCGACCACCCACCCACTCGGAAGAACCCGGCAAAGGGAACTGGTTGCCAGATGAGGCAATTAACATCATCGCCTGATATGAGACAGAATTGTCAACCCCGTTACACTCCATTTTCATCTTCAGTCTGACACTGGCAGTCTCCCAGAGATTTGTGTCGAGGTGGGACCCGCTGACCCTTACACCACACACACTCACAAACACACACACACACACACGCTCGCACACACACACACACACAGTCACACATAAACACACACACACACACACACGTTTAGTCCCATGGCGGGCAAGTTCGTGTTCCTATGGAGACTGGTTCCTATAACTGCTTTACACAGACCCATTCGTGGTAATGGGACTATGTATGATCGGACAAACAATTTTGGGTCTGCTCCTTTTATGTACCAGGGTGCGGGTCGTGGAGTAAACTAGTGGAGGTACGTCTACTGGTACATAACCCACCCGTAGTTCGTGTTATGAGCGACACCTGTGTTTGTCCTACGACGCCGCATCTGTGGACAGGGCTCCGTAGCTAAAGCTAATACAACTCACTGACCCAGCGCGGAACAGCCGCTAGCTTTCGGTGTTAGCCAAATTCTGATTCCGCCGTGGGATGTTGGTTTACACAGCAGCTGCGGGGCAACGGTGCGTCGAGGTCACTCACCGTTGATCCATTTGGCTTCCGGGTCGTGGACCACAAACTCCGCTTTGAAAAGATCCTCCAGCGTGAGTTTGGTGTCGCTGCCCGCCTGGCTGTCCGCTGTAAAACAAAAAGCGTGATTCACAGTGAGATAGAAATATTGTAATCCTGTTATTATAATATTCTGCCTTTTTACTCGGATTGCTTCATTCCCCGTGGGATGTATATCTACAGTATATATTTATATATATTGTGGCACACTCCTGTGTATTATTGAGTGTGTCCATGACTGAAGATGAATAATCACTAATCCCACACCAATATTCAATGTAAACAGAGTCTTTATTAACCATAAAGGGGGAGGGGAAGTGCAGGGTTATTATAGTGTTTAGTCCGTTATTCCGTGAGAGTAGTCGTAGTCGGTCAGCAGGGGTTATCATACCGGGAAGTGGTCTCAGGGGGTCCAGGGCAAGGCAGGCGGGAGGGTAGTCAGGCAGGCAAGGGTTGGTACACAAGACGGGTTCTCAGACGATCAAAAGGTCAAGGCACACAGCCACTTCTTTTATCTCTATCGAAACCACTCTTTGTCTTTCTCTCAACTCTTCCTCCTTCTCCTCCTCTTCCTCTTCCTCTTCCTCTCCCACGTCCGCTCCTTCCTCTCCCACTTCCAACCCTCTCCCACTTCCAACCCTCTCCCACTTCCACCTCACTCTCTTCCACTCTCTCGACCGTCCACACCACCCAGGTCCTCTCCTATTTATTGCCTGCAGCCAGGCCTTTGATTGGCTGCCGCCGAGTTCCTCCAACGAGGCGCAGCCACCTTCAATAAGGCTGATTGCCTCTTCCCACTTCCTGGTCTCCTCGCCGCCCTCTGAGGGCCGAATGGGGAATTGCGGCTCCCCCGACTGTCGTCCCCCCTTGTCCTTCTGTCCCTCAGTGGCCGTCTGCCACATAAGCTCCCCCTCAGCTCCGACCAGGAGGGAGGGGCAGCCCAGCCACTCCAGGTGTCTCTCCTGACGCCTGGGGCTTCGCCAGTGGGGCCACGTCGGCTGTGGGGCCCAGGGTGACCCTGTCCCCTGGGGCGTATCTCCCCTCGCCGGGTGGTCCCGTTCTCTAATGGCCCTCTCTGGGGCGCCTCCTCTCGGTCCGTCTCCTGCGCCGGCCCCCGGTCCGTCTCCTGCGGCGGCCCCCGGGTCGTTTCCTGCGCCGGCCCCCGGGTCGTCCGCTGCCGCAGCCCCGCGTACCCAGAGCGCACCTGCTTCAGTTCTGCAGCGTGCATGCTCTCCATCTGGTCGGCCGCGGAGCTGAAGGCGTCTCTCAGGA
>PIJE02003335.1:0-29502 GCA_002895965.2 Coryphaenoides rupestris | reverse complement strand
TGTTATTATTATAAGAAGAGTTTTCCTGTTTGATCCTCACTTGGAGGCAGCATCTCTCATCCTTAATGATCAGCATCCGTTGCTGGTTCCTTTTAACGTGTTCCAGAACATCAGCACACGAGGAACGTGTTCCAGAACATCAGCACACGAGGAACGTGTTCCAGAACATCAGCACAGGAGGAACGTGTTCCAGAACATCAGAACACGAGGAACGTGTTCCAGAACATCAGCACACGAGGAACGTGTTCCAGAACATCAGCACAGGAGGAACGTGTTCCAGAACATCAGAACACGAGGAACGTGTTCCAGAACATCAGCACAGGAGGAACGTGTTCCAGAACATCAGAACACGAGGAACGTGTTCCAGAACATCAGCACACGAGGAACGTGTTCCAGAACATCAGAACACGTTCAGAACCTCAGCACAGGAGGAACGTGTTCCAGAACATCAGAACACGAGGAACGTCCTGAGCTGGCAGAACATCAGGAGGAACGTCCTGAGCTGGCAGAACATCAGGAGGAACGTCCTGAGCTGGCAGAACATCTCACATGCTAATGAACTCTCACATCAAAGAAACCAAATGATTCCAGTTCTTCTGCCATCGCTTGATCTTAAAGGAATAGGAGGAGGTTGAGGATGAGTTGTAGTGAGAGAGACATGCTTTAACCACTGCTTCATGGTGTTAACCTGCATACATATACACATATGTCTATATTATACATACATTATTTACTTATATACATATACTCATATACTCTATAGCCATCTTATATACTCTATATACATGCATATGCTCTATATACACATTGCTTATATACTCTATGCATTAACCAGACTATTCATGAATACTTGTTTATTACATTAGAATATGCATAGAACATCCCAGTCTGTTCATGGCTCAAATCTTCAAATAAAAACTAACAATAACTATGACTAGAACATTCTTACATTCTTATATACTGATATAAATATGTTTGATAAAAGCTTATACAGACTACACACCAAGAAGAAGGTACAATGATGAATTTCTTGCACTGATTGCGTGAGATGCGAAACATTTATTTTGATGGTAAAATATTTAATATGCGTCACTGTTATGAAATATGTATGATTTGAATGCAATTCATTAACATCACTGTGTTGTTAAATCGCATGAAGATAATTAGAGTGAAACTCATGTGGATAAGCAGTGATGAGGATTCAGTTATCATGTTGACAATGTTTTATAAAGACTATATATTAATATGGGAAAGAGAGATACAATAAAACAATAGAGAAATAAACAGAATAATACAAATAAACTAACGGATTTACAAATGTACAGTCAGAATATAAAAATATAAAATTATAAAAATATAAAAATATAAAAATATAAAAATATATCGGCAAGGTAAGATATTCAGACAGCGAAAACAATTTGGCATAAATGAAAGACCAACACAAGCACTCGTAGGGGAGGGAGGGAGGAGTCACAGGGGAGGGAGGGAGGAGTGACAGGGGAGGGAGGGAGGTGTCGCAGGGGAGGGAGTTTAGAACAATACTTTTTACTGTACTTAGGAGGTACTATTACGGATTGTTTAGAGTTGTTTTAGAATGTATGTTTAGAAGAATACTGCAGGAGGGAATGGAGAGTAAGCATTTCATTGTACTTGTTACATACGGCAATAAAGAAATCTAGAATCTTGGGCTCTAAGTGATCCTAACACAACTAGAAGCCATGAAGTCACTTATATGTTTGTACCACTGGGACTGGAGAGAGAACGTTGGTCCACTGAGAAGCCTCTCCACAAGCCTCTCCACAAGCCTCTCCACAATCCTCTCCACAAGCCTCTCCACAAGCCTCTTCACAATCCTCTCCACAATCCTCTCCACAAGCCTCTTCACAATCCTCTCCACAATCCTCTCCACAAGCCTCTCCACAAGCCTCTCCACAAGCCTCTCCACAATCCTCTCCACAAGCCTCTCCACAAGCCTCTCCACAAGCCTCTCCACAAGCCTCTCCACAAGCCTCTCCACAAGCCTCTTCACAATCCTCTCCACAAGCCTCTCCACAAGCCTCTCCACAATCCTCTCCACAAGCCTCTCCACAATCCTCTCCACAAGCCTCTCCACAAGCCTCTCCACAATCCTCTCCACAAGCCTCTCCACAAGCACTTTTGGTAAAGCTAATATTATAAGCTAAGGGGGGGGGGGGGGCGTCAAGGCCCACAGGCGAGACCAGCCATCACCAAACACACTCAGAGAACACAAGCACCCCTGCTCCATCCACCTGGTGGGAGATGTTCTTGTTCCCCTCCAGCCTGCTCCATCCACCTGGTGGGAGATGTTCTTGTTCCCCTCCAGCCTGCTCCATCCACCTGGTGGGAGATGTTCTTGTTCCCCTCCAGCCTGCTCCATCCACCTGGTGGGAGATGTTCTTGTTCCCCTCCAGCCTGCTCCATCCACCTGGTGGGAGATGTTGTTCTCCTCATGGAATAACCCAGAGGTCCATCATAGTGTCTATTCATCCCATGGAGTCACTGGTGGCCAACACCTTACTTTGCCTTCGGTGCAGGTGGGAGTTTCTCTTCAGCAAATTAAAACCCTCTTGAGCCTGTGATGCACGGTTCTGTGATATCCACCGACATGAGCTTCTCCACGTAGGCCTCTGCCACAACATGGCAGTCGGCCTACTGGATTCAGACCAGTTCACCACTTTGTTCTGTGGTCTGAACTTCTCCCAAGATACTGATCTTCATGTGTTTCATTTGTTTACAGGACACACCAAGTCCAGCTCATCTGAACGCACCGTGAATTCATCTTTTAAATAACTTAAAGACTTATTCCTATTTTTGGTCACAGCACATATTGACGTCATGACCACATGTGGTAGTCTGGTAGTAACGAGACCAGAAGGGTGTTAAGGGTTCTGGGTTGGAATCCCACAAAACTATTCCCGGTGAGTAGTAGAAGTCTTTCGGTGTACAGTAACAATTTCAGTCAGTTCAGTTTCTCTAAGGGTTGATTGGACAATTGATTGATTGACGTGTGTGTGTGTGTGTGTGTGTGTGTGTGTGTCTTAGCTTAGTTTTGTAATTTGTGTTTGGGTAAAACATGTCAAGGCTTTGAGGAAACTGTAATCTCACCCTAATGGCCGAGGATCATGTTAGCTCAACGGACACACAAGCTTGTTTCCTGCTCAGGTCACTCTGCAGAACACTCCAGGTGAGTCCTCCAGGGGCCCCCAGGAGACCCAACACCTGGTCTACACGTAGACTCCTTCCTCCTCCTGGACTAGATACGCTCCAGAGTCCTGCGGTCTGGGGCCCAAGATGAGCGCCTCGGTGTCCGTGACCCGGAGCGTCTTCACGGAGGAGCGCTTCCAGCAGACGTACGGCACCCGGGGCCCGGAGTCCGACGATCCCAGGCTCGGCCCGGACGGCACCCGGCTCCTGAGGGCCCGGCTCCCGAGAGCCCGGCTCCCGATCTTCACCTGGCTGCCCAGGTACCGGCCGAGGGAGTGGCTCCTGGGGGACTCGGTGGCGGGGCTCACCGTGGGGGTCCTGCACATCCCCCAAGGTGAGAGGCCATTTAATGTTGCTTAATGTTGGATAACATTTATCATTCAAATTATCACGCTAATTCCTCTGCGTATGGAATAAACGTCATTATCGGCACCCTGAACCTAACCCTAGCCCCTAACCCTCACCCTAACCCCCTAACCCTAACCCTAACCGTATTCCCAACATCACGTCATATCACCATAGTCTTCATCATGACTTCAATCATCCAGGGATGGCCTTCGCGCTCCTCACGTCCGTGGCTCCGGTGTTTGGGTCTCTACACCTCCTTCTTCCCGGTGCTTCTGTACCTCCTGCTGGGCACCGGGCGCGCACGTCTCCACAGGTAGGCCTACCCACGGAACCCTAAACCCTCACCCTAACACTCACCCTAACCCCCTAACCTAACCTCACCCTAACACTAACCCTAAACCTAACCCTAACCCTAACCCTAACCCTAACCCTAACCCTAACCCTAACCCTAACCCTAACCCTAACCCTAACCCTAACCCTAACCCTAACCCTAACCCTAACCCTAACCCTAACCCTAACCCTAACCCTAACCCTCACCCTAACCCTAACCCTAACCCTAACCCTAACCCTAACCCTAACCCTAACCCTAACCCTAACCCTAACCCTAACCCTAACCCTAACCCTAACCCTAACCCTAACCCTAACCCTAACCCTAACCCTAACCCTAACCCTAACCCTAACCCCTAACCCTAACCCTAACCCTAACCCTAACCCTAACCCTAACCCTAACCCTAACCCTAACCCTAACCCTACCCCTAACCCTAACCCTAACCCTAACCCCCTAACCCTAACCCTAACCCTAACCCTAACCCTAACCCTAACCCCCTAACCCTAACCCTAACCCTAACCCCCTAACCCTGCTGCTGGGCACCAGGCCACATCTCCACAGGTCACCTCAGAACCTCAGAACCAAACTATTTAAATATGCATGTTCAGGTCCGACTGCACGTGCTGCAGAATGCACAGTCTCACACACATCTGTGTTGACTGGTCTTCTTTATTGTCTATGTGTTTATTAGAAGCTGCTACATGTATAATGACAATTAGCTTCAGGTAAAACGTCTCAATATTAAAACAGTATCCATTTTCTGTGGACGTGGTGACAATGCGGCTGCCAGGAACCTTTGCTGTGGTCAGTCTGATGACCGGCTCGGTGGTGGAGCAACTAGTGCCGGCCCAGCCCCAGATCAACGGCAGCAGTCTGGAGGCCGCGGACTTGGAGGACCAGAGGATCGCAGTGGCCTCGGCCGTGGCCCTTCTGTCTGGCCTCATCATGGTGAGGAGACACATCAGTGAAGGATACCTTAACCCTTAGTTAAGGATACCTTGACCCTTCTGTCTGGCCTCATCATGGTGAGGAGACACATCAGTGAAGGATACCTTAACCCTTAGTTAAGGATACCTTGACCCTTCTGTCTGGCCTCATCATGGTGAGGAGACACATCAGTGAAGGATACCTTAACCCTTAGTTAAGGATACCTTGACCCTTCTGTCTGGCCTCATCATGGTGAGGAGACACATCAGTGAAGGATACCTTAACCCTTAGTTAAGGATACCTTGACCCTTCTGTCTGGCCTCATCATGGTGAGGAGACACATCAGTGAAAGATACCTTGACTCTTAATATATTATAATATATAATTATAATATATTATAATATATAATTATAATATACTGGGTATACGTGTGTGTCTCGATGTGCATGAGGAGTGATCGTTAATAGATCCATGTTTTGGAGATGTTTGTTTATGACTAAAATAACTAAAATAAGCTAACCGTCATGTTATCAAAAGCATTAGAGCGTTATACTGCAGTGCAAGTAAACATTGGCTTGTAGCACCAACTAGTAACATCAGGTCAATACATACAAAGGATTGTGTACGTATGTATTCATGATAATTATTCTATGAATGTAGTTTAGTTGAGAGGACTGTTGTGAAACATAACAGGCCATTAAGTCCCTGCGCCATTGAGAGCCATTAATATGCATTTGTCAACTTTTGTTAGCACCTCATGCTCCTTTGGAACCTCGACGGAGCAGGTACTTAAAAAGTATCAGGTACCAGGTACCAGGGACCAGGTATGAGGTACCAGGTACCAGGGACCAGGTATGAGGTACCAGGGACCAGTGTTAGCCTAGTGGAAATGCTCTGAAGCGAGGCGGTACTATGCTGTGGAATAGCCCCAATACTGGCTCCTGCACAGAGCATCCTGTCCATTGTGTGCGTGGCTAAAGGCTCTGGATGCTTCTTCTGAAATGTGTTGGAAACCGGCGATGTTTTCATTCATTTCACACGTTTGATACAATTCAAATAACATGAATTGTATCATACAGCCGGAAACTGACTTCCAACGCTTCTGTTGAATGTTGGATAACACCGCCGTTGTTGTGGGGTCACTCTCCATATCCGGTGTATCCAAAAAGCCCTCCCAGGCCCCGCCCCCCTCCTCAGCAATAGGGTAGTGGGGTATGAAGGGGGGCGGGGCTTGGAGGTTGCTGCCAGATCTGTGCAGGACTTTTACTCCGCCTCCCTAGGTTGACGGACAGCCTCCTATACTCTAGTGCCGCCCCAATATTGGCCAGTTCTGTGGAAACATACAAGGTAGAAGTCGAAATCGGGGCTCATATTTGTTCTGATCTCAGAACACTTCTGAATCACACAGCGGCCTTAAAGGTACGATGCACTCAGTCCCCAGAGTTCCCCTTGAAGCCTTCATGAGCTAACCCTAACCCTAACCCGCTGTGGACCAGGTGTGCATGTTTGTGCTGCAGCTGGGTGTCCTCTCCACCTACCTTTCGGAGTCCGTCGTCAAGGCCTTCACCAGCGCAGCCGCCTTCCATGTCGCCGTCTCACAGCTGCAAAGCATGCTGGGACTGCGGCTGCCACGCCACAGCGGGAACTTCGCCCTCTTCAAGGTCAGTGGTGCTGCTGAGCATCGAGCATCATCCACATCCATCCATCTATCTTCCACACATGTTTACAACTTTATTTCTGATTCCTGCATTAGTGTCCTAAGGTAATGCAGTAGCTGTAATATTATTATATTACATTATTATATTGTATTACATATTACCACCAGGTCAAAATGTATGGACTGTACCGGTAATGTTACCGTAATGTTAACAAACGGTTCTTCAGACCTTAGCATCTGTGCTGGAGAACCTTCCCCAGACCAACATGGCTGAACTCCTCATCTCCTTGGTGTGTCTCGCCGTCCTCGTCCCCATCAAGGAGATCAACCACCACTACAGAACCCGCCTCCGGACGCCCATCCCTGTCGAGATCCTTACGGTCAGACACGCTGTTACACCACCATTACACCACAGTTACACGACCGCCGTTACGGCAGTGTAACAGATGTGTAACAGTCGGGTAACGGTGGTGTAACAGATGTGTAACAGATGTGTAACAGTCGGGTAACGGTGGTGTAACGGTGGTGTAACGGCGGTGTAACAGATGTGTAACAGTCGGGTAACGGTGGTGTAACAGATGTGTAACAGTCGGGTAACGGTGGCGTAACGGCGGTGTAACGGCGGTGTAACAGATGTGTAACAGTGTAACGGGTGTAACGGCGGTGTAACAGATGTGTAACAGTCGGGTAACGGTGGTGTAAATGGTGTAACAGATGTGTTGTGTGGTTGTAAAAAAACAAAAGAATTTGTTTTTTGGTTCACAGGGGAGGGTGGAGTCACAGGGGAGGGTGGAGTCACAGGGGAGGGAGGAGTCACAGGGGAGGGAGGGAGGAGTCGCAGGGGAGGGAGGAGTCACAGGGGAGGGAGGGAGGTGTCGCAGGAGAGGGAGGAGTGACAGGGGAGGGAGGGAGGTGTCGCAGGAGAGGGAGGGTGGAGTCACAGGGGAGGGTGGAGTCACAGGGGAGGGAGGAGTCACAGGGGAGGGTGGAGTCACAGGGGAGGGTGGAGTCACAGGGGAGGGAGGAGTCACAGGGGAGGGAGGGAGGAGTCGCAGGGGAGGGTGGAGTCACAGGGGAGGGAGGAGTCACAGGAGAGGGTGGATTCACAGGGGAGGGAGGGAGATGTTCTTGTTCCCCTCCAGCCTGCTCCATCCACCTGGTGGGAGATGTTCTTGTTCCCCTCCAGCCTGCTCCATCCACCTGGTGGGAGATGTTCTTGTTCCCCTCCAGCCTGCTCCATCCACCTGGTGGGAGATGTTGTTCTCCTCATGGAATAACCCAGAGGTCCATCATAGTGTCTATTCATCCCATGGAGTCACTGGTGGCCAACACCTTACTTTGCCTTCGGTGCAGGTGGGAGTTTCTCTTCAGCAAATTAAAACCCTCTTGAGCCTGTGATGCACGGTTCTGTGATATCCACCGACATGAGCTTCTCCACGTAGGCCTCTGCCACAACATGGCAGTCGGCCTACTGGATTCAGACCAGTTCACCACTTTGTTCTGTGGGTCTGAACTTATCCCAAGATACTGATCTTTCATGTGTTTCATTTGTTACGAGGACACGACAAGTTCCAGCTCATCTGAACCGCAGCCGTGAATTCATCTTTTAAATAACTTAAAGACCTTATTCGCGTATTTTTGGTCACAGGCACATATTTGAACGTCGGGTAGCTGCACATGTTGGTAGTCTGGTTAGTAACGAGACCAGTAAAGCGGTCGTTAAGGGGTTTGGGTTTGGAATCCCACAAAACTATTCCCGGTGGGAGTAGGTAGAAGTCTTTCGGTGACAGTAACAATTTTCAGTCAGTTTCAGGTGTTCTCTAAGGGGTTTGATTTGGACAATGATTGATGACGTGGGTGGTGTTGTGTGTGTGTGTTGTGTGTGTGTGATCTTAGTCGTTAGTTTTGTAGAGTGGTTGTGTTTGGGTAAAAACATGTCAAGGCTTGAGGAAACTGTATCTCACCCTAATGGCCGAGGATCATGTTATGTCTCAACGGACACACAAGCTTGATTTTCCTGCTCAGGTCACTCTGCAGAACACTCCAGGTGAGTCCTCCAGGGGCCCCCAGGAGACCCAACACCTGGTCTACACGTAGACTCCTTCCTCCTCCTGGACTAGATACGCTCCAGAGTCCTGCGGTCTGGGGCCCAAGATGAGCGCCTCGGTGTCCGTGACCCGGAGCGTCTTCACGGAGGAGCGCTTCCAGCAGACGTACGGCACCCGGGGCCCGGAGTCCGACGATCCAGGCTCGCCCGGACGGGCACCCGGCTCCTGAGGGCCCGGCTCCCGAAGCCCGGCTCCCGATCTTCACCTGGCTGCCCAGGTACCGGCCGAGGGAGTGGCTCCTGGGGGACTCGGTGGCGGGGCTCACCGTGGGGGTCCTGCACATCCCCCAAGGTGAGAGGCCATTTAATGTTGCTTAATGTTGGATAACATTTATCATTCAAAATTATCACGCTAATTCCTCTGCGTATGGAATAAACGTCATTATCGGCACCCTGAACCTAACCCTAGCCCCTAACCCTCACCCTAACCCCCTAACCCTAACCCTAACCGTATTCCCAACATCACGTCATATCACCATAGTCTTCATCATGACTTCATCATCCAGGGATGGCCTTCGCGCTCCTCACGTCCGTGGCTCCGGTGTTTGGTCTCTACACCTCCTTCTTCCCGGTGCTTCTGTACCTCCTGCTGGGCACCGGGCGCCACGTCTCCACAGGTAGGCCTACCCACGGAACCCTAACCCTCACCCTAACACTCACCCTAACCCCCTAACCCTAACCCTCACCCTAACACTAACCCCAACCCCCTAACCCTCACCCTAACCCCCTCACCATAACCCCCTAATCCTAACCCCCTAACCCTCACCATAACCCCCTAACCCTAACCCTCACCCTAACACTAACCCTAACCCCCTAACCCTAACCATCACCCTAACACTAACCCTAACACTCACCCTAACCCCCTAACCCTAACCCTCACCCTAACACTCACCCTAACCCCCTAACCCTCACCCTAACACTAACCCTAACCCCCTAACCCTCACCCCCTAACCCTCACCCTAACCCCCTAACCCTAACCATCACCCTAACACTAACCCTAACCCTAACCCCCTAACCCTCACCCCTTAACCCTCACCCTAACCCCCTCACCTTAACCCCCTAATCCTAACCCCCTAACCCTCACAATAACCCCCTAACCCTAACCCCCTAACCCTCACCCTAACCCTAACCCCCTAACCCTGCTGCTGGGCACCAGGCCACATCTCCACAGGTCACCTCAGAACCTCAGAACCAAACTATTTAAATATGCATGTTCAGGTCCGACTGCACGTGCTGCAGAATGCACAGTCTCACACACATCTGTGTTGACTGGTCTTCTTTATTGTCTATGTGTTTATTAGAAGCTGCTACATGTATAATGACAATTAGCTTCAGGTAAAACGTCTCAATATTAAAACAGTATCCATTTTCTGTGGACGTGGTGACAATGCGGCTGCCAGGAACCTTTGCTGTGGTCAGTCTGATGACCGGCTCGGTGGTGGAGCAACTAGTGCCGGCCCAGCCCCAGATCAACGGCAGCAGTCTGGAGGCCGCGGACTTGGAGGACCAGAGGATCGCAGTGGCCTCGGCCGTGGCCCTTCTGTCTGGCCTCATCATGGTGAGGAGACACATCAGTGAAGGATACCTTAACCCTTAGTTAAGGATACCTTGACCCTTCTGTCTGGCCTCATCATGGTGAGGAGACACATCAGTGAAGGATACCTTAACCCTTAGTTAAGGATACCTTGACCCTTCTGTCTGGCCTCATCATGGTGAGGAGACACATCAGTGAAGGATACCTTAACCCTTAGTTAAGGATACCTTGACCCTTCTGTCTGGCCTCATCATGGTGAGGAGACACATCAGTGAAGGATACCTTAACCCTTAGTTAAGGATACCTTGACCCTTCTGTCTGGCCTCATCATGGTGAGGAGACACATCAGTGAAAGATACCTTGACTCTTAATATATTATAATATATAATTATAATATATTATAATATATAATTATAATATACTGGGTATACGTGTGTGTCTCGATGTGCATGAGGAGTGATCGTTAATAGATCCATGTTTTGGAGATGTTTGTTTATGACTAAAATAACTAAAATAAGCTAACCGTCATGTTATCAAAAGCATTAGAGCGTTATACTGCAGTGCAAGTAAACATTGGCTTGTAGCACCAACTAGTAACATCAGGTCAATACATACAAAGGATTGTGTACGTATGTATTCATGATAATTATTCTATGAATGTAGTTTAGTTGAGAGGACTGTTGTGAAACATAACAGGCCATTAAGTCCCTGCGCCATTGAGAGCCATTAATATGCATTTGTCAACTTTTGTTAGCACCTCATGCTCCTTTGGAACCTCGACGGAGCAGGTACTTAAAAAGTATCAGGTACCAGGTACCAGGGACCAGGTATGAGGTACCAGGTACCAGGGACCAGGTATGAGGTACCAGGGACCAGTGTTAGCCTAGTGGAAATGCTCTGAAGCGAGGCGGTACTAATGCTGTGGAATAGCCCCAATACTGGCTCCTGCACAGAGCATCCTGTCCATTGTGTGCGTGGCTAAAGGCTCTGGATGCTTCTTCTGAAATGTGTTGGAAACCGGCGATGTTTTCATTCATTTCACACGTTTGATACAATTCAAATAACATGAATTGTATCATACAGCCGGAAACTGACTTCCAACGCTTCTGTTGAATGTTGGATAACACCGCCGTTGTTGTGGGGTCACTCTCCATATCCGGTGTATCCAAAAAGCCCTCCCAGGCCCCGCCCCCCTCCTCAGCAATAGGGTAGTGGGGTATGAAGGGGGGCGGGGCTTGGAGGTTGCTGCCAGATCTGTGCAGGACTTTTACTCCGCCTCCCTAGGTTGACGGACAGCCTCCTATACTCTAGTGCCGCCCCAATATTGGCCAGTTCTGTGGAAACATACAAGGTAGAAGTCGAAATCGGGGCTCATATTTGTTCTGATCTCAGAACACTTCTGAATCACACAGCGGCCTTAAAGGTACGATGCACTCAGTCCCCAGAGTTCCCCTTGAAGCCTTCATGAGCTAACCCTAACCCTAACCCGCTGTGGACCAGGTGTGCATGTTTGTGCTGCAGCTGGGTGTCCTCTCCACCTACCTTTCGGAGTCCGTCGTCAAGGCCTTCACCAGCGCAGCCGCCTTCCATGTCGCCGTCTCACAGCTGCAAAGCATGCTGGGACTGCGGCTGCCACGCCACAGCGGGAACTTCGCCCTCTTCAAGGTCAGTGGTGCTGCTGAGCATCGAGCATCATCCACATCCATCCATCTATCTTCCACACATGTTTACAACTTTATTTCTGATTCCTGCATTAGTGTCCTAAGGTAATGCAGTAGCTGTAATATTATTATATTACATTATTATATTGTATTACATATTACCACCAGGTCAAAATGTATGGACTGTACCGGTAATGTTACCGTAATGTTAACAAACGGTTCTTCAGACCTTAGCATCTGTGCTGGAGAACCTTCCCCAGACCAACATGGCTGAACTCCTCATCTCCTTGGTGTGTCTCGCGCGTCCTCGTCCCCATCAAGGAGATCAACCACCACTACAGAACCCGCCTCCGGACGCCCATCCCTGTCGAGATCCTTACGGTCAGACACGCTGTTACACCACCATTACACCACAGTTACACGACCGCCGTTTACGGCAGTGTAACAGATGTGTAACAGTCGGTAACGGTGGTGTAAACAGATGTGTAACAGATGTGTAACAGTCGGGTAAGCGGTGGTGTAACGGTGGTGTAACGGCGGTGTAACAGATGTGTAAACAGTCGGGTAACGGTGGTGTAACAGATGTGTAACAGTCGGGTAACGGTGGGTGTAACGGCGGTGTAACGGTGGTGTAACAGATGTGTAATGGTGGCGTAACGGCAGTGTAACGGCGGTGTAACAGATGTGTTAACAGTCGGGTAACGGTGGTGTAACAGATGTGTAACAGTCGGGTAACGGTGGTGTAACGGCGGTGTAACGGCGGTGTAACAGATGTGTAAGGTGGTAACGGGTGTAACGGCGGTGTAACAGATGTGTAACAGTCGGGTAACGGTGGTGTAACAGATGTGTAACAGATGTGTAACAGTCGGGTAACGGTGGTGTAACGGCGTGTGCTGAAGTATTTGTTGTTGCGGTGGCGTGACGGTTTGGACGCCCGCAGCTTCCCCAGCCCGCGGATGCCTGCTTTACACGTGTTCCCTGACATTGTTGCCGACACCGTCGCCATCACATTTGTTGGCTATGCGGTGTCCGTGTCCCTGGCGACGATCTATGCTGATAAACACGCTTATTCCATCCACCCCAACCAGGTAACTTTCTCTTCTCTTCTCTTCTAGTAACCGACTGTATCCCAATATAACATTGTAGTAAGGTCATGTCTTTTAGAAATATGTTTTTTAGGACTTGAGTCATGTGCTCTCTTCGTAATGAACAGATCTTCCAACACATTGCACACTTTGATGGAACATTCGTGTGAGCAAACTTTGCCATTTAAGCGAAGTCCCTGAGGAACTCCACTGAGAAGTAGTTCAGGACGAGCATCATGTTGTTGCCAGTGATCATACAGTCTAACGTCTTCTTAGATTTCAGCCAAACCCTTAGATTAGATTGTGCAGCAAGAAGACAATACAGTCTGTTGTTTTCCATTTGGTCCAGATTCTTTATTTCCTCTTCTTGTTCTGTTTGTATTGATCATCCTATTGATTTGGAAAGTTGCCTTCATATCTGCTCACATGCGGTCACATGTATGTTTGTTACGCCCCCTTGAGGGTGCTACAGTGGGAACACACAGGCAGGGCCGGCGCATGCGCTGGGCAAACTGGGCAATTGCCCAGGGCGCGCCAAGCCACTGGGGGCGCCAAGCCACTGGGGGCTTGGGAGTTGTTTAACAATTAACCAGCGACGCTCTGAAAAGACGCGTTACAGCTGACAGTGGTCATTATAACGGTTTTATTTTGAAATGGGAAAAAAAGCTACGTGTGTAATTTCGCAAATAATACGGTGTTAATTTAAGGCAGGTCTTTAGAATCACAAGGATACTTAAACGTTGTATTTCCATGACGAAAAATGTGTTTTCAGAGTGATATGCATGACAGCGTCTGCCACCGACTTTCAACCAGTGCGCAGCGTGCGCCTATGAGCCGTACAGCGCATGTACTGTTCATTCTAGAGCCAGTAACCTGCTTATTTGCCATCGTTGTGTGTGGTCGGTAACGTTGTTATAACCTCCATTTAATGTTGGTGTTAACAGCGGACTGGTTTTAAATGTACACATCTGTTACACCGCCGTTACACCGCCGTTACGCCACCGTTACCCGACTGTTACACATCTGTTACACATCTGTTACACCACCGTTACCCGACTGTTACACATCTGTTACCACCGTTACACCCGTTACGCACCTTACACTCTGTTACACCATCGTTACACCGCCGTTACACACCGTTACCCGACTGTTACACACTGTTACACCACCGTTACCCGACTGTTACACATCTGTTACACCGCCGTTACACCACCGTTACACCACCGTTACCCGACTGTTACACATCTGTTACACATCTGTTACACCACCGTTACCCGACTGTTACACATCTGTTACACTGCCGTAACGGCGGTCGTGTAACTGTGGTGTAATGGTGGTGTAACAGCGTGTCTGACCGTAAGGATCTCGACAGGGATGGGCGTCCGGAGGCGGGTTCTGTAGTGGTGGTTGATCTCCTTGATGGGGACGAGGACGGCGAGACACACCAAGGAGATGAGGAGTTCAGCCATGTTGGTCTGGGGAAGGTTCTCCAGCACAGATGCTAAGGTCTGAAGAACCGTTTGTTAACATTACGGTAACATTACCGGTACAGTCCATACATTTTGACCTGGTGGTAATATGTAATACAATATAATAATGTAATATAATAATATTACAGCTACTGCATTACCTTAGGACACTAATGCAGGAATCAGAAATAAAGTTGTAAACATGTGTGGAAGATAGATGGATGGATGTGGATGATGCTCGATGCTCAGCAGCACCACTGACCTTGAAGAGGGCGAAGTTCCCGCTGTGGCGTGGCAGCCGCAGTCCCAGCATGCTTTGCAGCTGTGAGACGGCGACATGGAAGGCGGCTGCGCTGGTGAAGGCCTTGACGACGGACTCCGAAAGGTAGGTGGAGAGGACACCCAGCTGCAGCACAAACATGCACACCTGGTCCACAGCGGGTTAGGGTTAGGGTTAGCTCATGAAGGCTTCAAGGGGAACTCTGGGGACTGAGTGCATCGTACCTTTAAGGCCGCTGTGTGATTCAGAAGTGTTCTGAGATCAGAACAAATATGAGCCCCGATTTCGACTTCTACCTTGTATGTTTCCACAGAACTGGCCAATATTGGGGCGGCACTAGAGTATAGGAGGCTGTCCGTCAACCTAGGGAGGCGGAGTAAAAGTCCTGCACAGATCTGGCAGCAACCTCCAAGCCCCGCCCCCCTTCATACCCCACTACCCTATTGCTGAGGAGGGGGGCGGGGCCTGGGAGGGCTTTTTGGATACACCGGATATGGAGAGTGACCCCACAACAACGGCGGTGTTATCCAACATTCAACAGAAGCGTTGGAAGTCAGTTTCCGGCTGTATGATACAATTCATGTTATTTGAATTGTATCAAACGTGTGAAATGAATGAAAACATCGCCGGTTTCCAACACATTTCAGAAGAAGCATCCAGAGCCTTTAGCCACGCACACAATGGACAGGATGCTCTGTGCAGGAGCCAGTATTGGGGCTATTCCACAGCATAGTACCGCCTCGCTTCAGAGCATTTCCACTAGGCTAACACTGGTCCCTGGTACCTCATACCTGGTCCCTGGTACCTGGTACCTCATACCTGGTCCCTGGTACCTGGTACCTGATACTTTTTAAGTACCTGCTCCGTCGAGGTTCCAAAGGAGCATGAGGTGCTAACAAAAGTTGACAAATGCATATTAATGGCTCTCAATGGCGCAGGGACTTAATGGCCTGTTATGTTTCACAACAGTCCTCTCAACTAAACTACATTCATAGAATAATTATCATGAATACATACGTACACAATCCTTTGTATGTATTGACCTGATGTTACTAGTTGGTGCTACAAGCCAATGTTTACTTGCACTGCAGTATAACGCTCTAATGCTTTTGATAACATGACGGTTAGCTTATTTTAGTTATTTTAGTCATAAACAAACATCTCCAAAACATGGATCTATTAACGATCACTCCTCATGCACATCGAGACACACACGTATACCCAGTATATTATAATTATATATTATAATATATTATAATTATATATTATAATATATTAAGAGTCAAGGTATCTTTCACTGATGTGTCTCCTCACCATGATGAGGCCAGACAGAAGGGTCAAGGTATCCTTAACTAAGGGTTAAGGTATCCTTCACTGATGTGTCTCCTCACCATGATGAGGCCAGACAGAAGGGTCAAGGTATCCTTAACTAAGGGTTAAGGTATCCTTCACTGATGTGTCTCCTCACCATGATGAGGCCAGACAGAAGGGTCAAGGTATCCTTAACTAAGGGTTAAGGTATCCTTCACTGATGTGTCTCCTCACCATGATGAGGCCAGACAGAAGGGTCAAGGTATCCTTAACTAAGGGTTAAGGTATCCTTCACTGATGTGTCTCCTCACCATGATGAGGCCAGACAGAAGGGCCACGGCCGAGGCCACTGCGATCCTCTGGTCCTCCAAGTCCGCGGCCTCCAGACTGCTGCCGTTGATCTGGGGCTGGGCCGGCACTAGTTGCTCCACCACCGAGCCGGTCATCAGACTGACCACAGCAAAGGTTCCTGGCAGCCGCATTGTCACCACGTCCACAGAAAATGGATACTGTTTTAATATTGAGACGTTTTACCTGAAGCTAATTGTCATTATACATGTAGCAGCTTCTAATAAACACATAGACAATAAAGAAGACCAGTCAACACAGATGTGTGTGAGACTGTGCATTCTGCAGCACGTGCAGTCGGACCTGAACATGCATATTTAAATAGTTTGGTTCTGAGGTTCTGAGGTGACCTGTGGAGATGTGGCCTGGTGCCCAGCAGCAGGGTTAGGGGGTTAGGGTTAGGGTGAGGGTTAGGGGGTTAGGGTTAGGTGTTAGGGTGAGGGTTAGGGTTAGGGGAGGTTAGTGAGGACTGAGTTAGACTGAGTTAGACATGAGTTAGACTGAGTTAAACATGAGTTAGACATGAGTTAGACATGAGTTAGACATGAGTTAGACTGAGTTAAACATGAGTTAGACTGAGTTAGACATGAGTTAGACTGAGTTAAACATGAGTTAGACATGAGTTAGACATGAGTTAGACTGAGTTAGACATGAGTTAGACATGAGTTAGACATGAGTTAGACTGAGTTAGACATGAGTTAGACTGAGTTAAACATGAGTTAGACTGAGTTAGACATGAGTTAGACATGAGTTAGACATGAGTTAGACTGAGTTAGACTGAGTTAGACATGAGTTAGACTGAGTTAAACATGAGTTAGACATGAGTTAGACATGAGTTAGACTGAGTTAAACATGAGTTAGACATGAGTTAGACATGAGTTAGACTGAGTTAGACATGAGTTAGACATGAGTTAGACTGAGTTAGACATGAGTTAGACATGAGTTAGACTGAGTTAGACATGAGTTAGACATGAGTTAGACTGAGTTAAACATGAGTTAGACATGAGTTAGACATGAGTTAGACATGAGTTAGACATGAGTTAGACTGAGTTAGACTGAGTTAAACATGAGTTAGACTGAGTTAGACATGAGTTAGACTGAGTTAAACATGAGTTAGACTGAGTTAGACATGAGTTAGACATGAGTTAGACATGAGTTAGACTGAGTTAAACATGAGTTAGACATGAGTTAGACATGAGTTAGACTGAGTTAGACATGAGTTAGACTGAGTTAAACATGAGTTAGACATGAGTTAGACATGAGTTAGACTGAGTTAGACATGAGTTAGACATGAGTTAGACTGAGTTAAACATGAGTTAGACTGAGTTAAACATGAGTTAGACATGAGTTAGACATGAGTTAGACTGAGTTAGACATGAGTTAGACATGAGTTAGACTGAGTTAGACATGAGTTAGACTGAGTTAAACATGAGTTAGACATGAGTTAGACATGAGTTAGACATGAGTTAGACTGAGTTAGACATGAGTTAGACTGAGTTAGACTGAGTTAGACATGAGTTAGACTGAGTTAAACATGAGTTAGACATGAGTTAGACTGAGTTAGACATGAGTTAGACATGAGTTAGACAGAGTTAGACATGAGTTAGACTGAGTTAAACATGAGTTAGACTGAGTTAGACATGAGTTAGACTGAGTTAAACATGAGTTAGACTGAGTTAGACTGAGTTAAACATGAGTTAGACATGAGTTAGACATGAGTTAGACATGAGTTAGACATGAGTTAGACTGAGTTAAACATGAGTTAGACATGAGTTAGACATGAGTTAGACATGAGTTAGACTGAGTTAGACATGAGTTAGACATGAGTTAGACTGAGTTAAACATGAGTTAGACATGAGTTAGACATGAGTTAGACTGAGTTAGACATGAGTTAGACATGAGTTAGACATGAGTTAGACTGAGTTAAACATGAGTTAGACTGAGTTAGACATGAGTTAGACATGAGTTAGACATGAGTTAGACTGAGTTAGACATGAGTTAGACATGAGTTAGACATGAGTTAGACTGAGTTAAACATGAGTTAGACTGAGTTAGACATGAGTTAGACATGAGTTAAACATGAGTTAGACATGAGTTAGACATGAGTTAGACATGAGTTAAACATGAGTTAGACATGAGTTAGACATGAGTTAGACATGAGTTAGACATGAGTTAACATGAGTTAGACATGAGTTAGACATGAGTTAGACATGAGTTAAACATGAGTTAGACATGAGTTAGACTGAGTTAAACATGAGTTAGACTGAGTTAGACATGAGTTAGACTGAGTTAGACATGAGTTAGACTGAGTTAGACATGAGTTAAACATGAGTTAGACATGAGTTAGACTGAGTTAAACATGAGTTAGACTGAGTTAAACATGAGTTAGACTGAGTTAGACTGAGTTAAACATGAGTTAGACATGAGTTAGACATGAGTTAGACATGAGTTAGACTGAGTTAAACATGAGTTAGACTGAGTTAGACATGAGTTAGACATGAGTTAAACATGAGTTAGACTGAGTTAGACATGAGTTAGACATGAGTTAGACATGAGTTAGACAGAGTTAGACATGAGTTAGACATGAGTTAGACATGAGTTAGACTGAGTTAAACATGAGTTAGACTGAGTTAGACATGAGTTAGACTGAGTTAAACATGAGTTAGACTGAGTTAGACATGAGTTAGACATGAGTTAGACATGAGTTAGACATGAGTTAGACTGAGTTAAACATGAGTTAGACATGAGTTAGACATGAGTTAGACATGAGTTAAACATGAGTTAGACATGAGTTAGACATGAGTTAGACATGAGTTAAACATGAGTTAGACATGAGTTAGACTGAGTTAAACATGAGTTAGACTGAGTTAGACATGAGTTAGACTGAGTTAAACATGAGTTAGACTGAGTTAGACATGAGTTAGACATGAGTTAGACTGAGTTAGACATGAGTTAGACATGAGTAAGACATGAGTTAGACTGAGTTAAACATGAGTTAGACTGAGTTAGACATGAGTTAGACTGAGTTAAACATGAGTTAGACTGAGTTAGACATGAGTTAGACATGAGTTAGACATGAGTTAGACTGAGTTAGACATGAGTTAGACATGAGTTAGACATGAGTTAGACATGAGTTAGACTGAGTTAGACTGAGTTAGACATGAGTTAGACTGAGTTAAACATGAGTTAGACATGAGTTAGACATGAGTTAGACATGAGTTAGACTGAGTTAGACATGAGTTAGACAGAGTTAGACTGAGTTAAACATGAGTTAGACATGAGTTAGACATGAGTTAGACATGAGTTAGACATGAGTTAGACTGAGTTAAACATGAGTTAGACTGAGTTAGACATGAGTTAGACTGAGTTAAACATGAGTTAGACTGAGTTAGACATGAGTTAGACATGAGTTAGACATGAGTTAGACATGAGTTAGACAGAGTTAAACATGAGTTAGACATGAGTTAGACATGAGTTAGACATGAGTTAAACATGAGTTAGACATGAGTTAGACATGAGTTAGACATGAGTTAGACTGAGTTAAACATGAGTTAGACTGAGTTAGACATGAGTTAGACTGAGTTAAACATGAGTTAGACTGAGTTAGACATGAGTTAGACATGAGTTAGACATGAGTTAGACTGAGTTAAACATGAGTTAGACATGAGTTAGACTGAGTTAAACATGAGTTAGACTGAGTTAGACATGAGTTAGACTGAGTTAAACATGAGTTAGACTGAGTTAAACATGAGTTAGACTGAGTTAGACATGAGTTAGACTGAGTTAAACATGAGTTAGACTGAGTTAGACATGAGTTAGACATGAGTTAGACATGAGTTAGACTGAGTTAAACATTAGTTAGACATGAGTTAGACATGAGTTAGACATGAGTTAGACTGAGTTAGACTGAGTTAGACATGAGTTAGACTGAGTTAAACATGAGTTAGACATGAGTTAGACTGAGTTAGACATGAGTTAGACTGAGTTAGACATGAGTTAAACATGAGTTAGACATGAGTTAGACTGAGTTAAACATGAGTTAGACTGAGTTAAACATGAGTTAGACTGAGTTAGACTGAGTTAAACATGAGTTAGACATGAGTTAGACATGAGTTAGACATGAGTTAGACTGAGTTAAACATGAGTTAGACTGAGTTAGACATGAGTTAGACTGAGTTAAACATGAGTTAGACTGAGTTAGACATGAGTTAGACATGAGTTAGACATGAGTTAGACTGAGTTAGACATGAGTTAGACATGAGTTAGACTGAGTTAAACATGAGTTAGACTGAGTTAGACATGAGTTAGACTGAGTTAAACATGAGTTAGACTGAGTTAGACATGAGTTAGACATGAGTTAGACATGAGTTAGACATGAGTTAGACTGAGTTAAACATGAGTTAGACATGAGTTAGACATGAGTTAGACATGAGTTAGACATGAGTTAGACATGAGTTAGACATGAGTTAAACATGAGTTAGACATGAGTTAGACTGAGTTAAACATGAGTTAGACTGAGTTAGACATGAGTTAGACTGAGTTAAACATGAGTTAGACTGAGTTAGACATGAGTTAGACATGAGTTAGACTGAGTTAGACATGAGTTAGACATGAGTAAGACATGAGTTAGACTGAGTTAAACATGAGTTAGACTGAGTTAGACATGAGTTAGACTGAGTTAAACATGAGTTAGACTGAGTTAGACATGAGTTGACATGAGTTAGACATGAGTTAACTGGTTAAACATTAGTTAGACATGAGTTAGACATGAGTTAGACATGAGTTAGACTGAGTTAGACTGAGTTAGACATGAGTTAGACTGAGTTAAACATGAGTTAGACATGAGTTAGACATGAGTTAGACATGAGTTAGACTGAGTTAGACATGAGTTAGACAGAGTTAGACTGAGTTAAACATGAGTTAGACATGAGTTAGACATGAGTTAGACATGAGTTAGACATGAGTTAGACATGAGTTAGACTGAGTTAAACATGAGTTAGACTGAGTTAGACATGAGTTAGACTGAGTTAAACATGAGTTAGACTGAGTTAGACATGAGTTAGACATGAGTTAGACATGAGTTAGACATGAGTTAGACAGAGTTAAACATGAGTTAGACATGAGTTAGACATGAGTTAGACATGAGTTAAACATGAGTTAGACATGAGTTAGACATGAGTTAGACATGAGTTAAACATGAGTTAGACATGAGTTAGACTGAGTTAAACATGAGTTAGACTGAGTTAGACATGAGTTAGACTGAGTTAAACATGAGTTAGACTGAGTTAGACTGAGTTAGACATGAGTTAGACATGAGTTAGACTGAGTTAGACATGAGTTAGACATGAGTTAGACTGAGTTAAACATGAGTTAGACTGAGTTAGACATGAGTTAGACTGAGTTAAACATGAGTTAGACTGAGTTAGACATGAGTTAGACATGAGTTAGACATGAGTTAGACTGAGTTAAACATGAGTTAGACATGAGTTAGACATGAGTTAGACATGAGTTAAACATGAGTTAGACATGAGTTAGACATGAGTTAGACATGAGTTAAACATGAGTTAGACATGAGTTAGACTGAGTTAAACATGAGTTAGAAATGAGTTAGACATGAGTTAGACTGAGTTAAACATGAGTTAGACATGAGTTAGACATGAGTTAAACATGAGTTAGACATGAGTTAGACTGAGTTAAACATGAGTTAGACTGAGTTAGACATGAGTTAGACTGAGTTAAACATGAGTTAGACTGAGTTAGACATGAGTTAGACATGAGTTAGACTGAGTTAGACATGAGTTAGACTGAGTTAGACATGAGTTAGTCTGAGTTAGTCTGAGTTAGACATGACCAGCTGCTAGATCCTCCTCCTCACACACACACTCCCCTCAGTATCCCAGTCCTCAGAAGGTCAGAAGCTCAGAAGGTCAGAAGGTCAGAAGGTCAGAAGGTCAGAAGGTGAATGTATTCATACGCTGACATTCTCACTGTCCGACTGGGGTCTCCTGAAACACACACCTTGGGCAGGAAGTAGAAGAGAGGTCCCAGGCGTAGAAGCACCAGCAGAACCACCAGGCTGGTGAACAGGCCAGACAGCTGGGAACACACAGGGGTCACTGCTTAGGCCTATCACAGTGTTTTTAGTTCATTACTTTAGTATGTCGTATTCTGAGCTACGGTCATGTGATGTCTCTGTGAGTTTGTATGATGAAGATAACGCTATGGAAACACTGGGTACAGCACCTGTGTGAATCCTCCAGAACTTTCTAGTATGTTGGTAGTGGCCAGAGTGGCGGAGCTCGGGAAACACATGAAGAGGGATGACACAGTGTTGGAGATCCCGTGGGCCAACAGCTCCTAGAACACACATGCAACGCACATGTCAAGGGCCAAGAACCAAGATGGACCCAGGATGGACCCAGGATGGACCCAGAATGGACCCAGGATGGACCCAGGATGGACCCAGGATGGAGGTGAACCCCAGCTGAACAAGGCCCATAGAACATTGTTATGGGCACAGGTCTGTGTCCTGTATGCTTGGTGTAGGTTTTGCCCTCCTGTTTCTCCCCTCACTATCAATTAACTATTCAGGTGCTGTCGGTGATCGCCCATTCATCACATCAACTTCATTGAGTCCACCTGCCTGCTATATAAACCCCAGTTGTCTTGTGTCTGGAGGCTGCTTGGTTCTGTTTTGCTTTGTTTGACTTGAGTCATTTAGTAGCGTCGCCGTTTACCACTTTTGGGTAATTTTGTAAGTTGGATTTTGTTTGTGTAGTTTTTTGTTCTGTAGTGTTTTGGATCTTCGCACAGGGGATGTGGGGATAGGTAAGCTGCCCATGGGCATACATATCCAGCACGTAGCTTACCTTTGTTATATACACACCAGGTTAGGAGCAAGTGCCAACCAATGTCTTTGTTAGGTAGGGAAGCATTTTGGTTAGGTAGGCTAGGGAGATGTTTTACTATGTTCATTTCTTTGGCACTGCTCATAGTCCTTGTTCCCTGTGACGTTGTGTTAAAATAAATATCATTTTGAATATATGTCCTGGTTTCCTGTCCCCTGTGTGCAGTGCCGGCGCGAGGCAATCAGGCGCTCAGGGCAAAATAACGAAAGTGCGACTTCACAAAACACGTGATAAAATGCGTCATATTACTGTCAGCTATTTAAAACCAGTAACGGTGGTGTAACGGCGGTGTAACAGATGTGTAACAGTCGGGTAACGGTGGTGTAACGGCGGTGTAACAGATGTGTAACAGTCGGGTAACGGTGGTGTAATGGTGGCGTAACGGCGGTGTAACAGATGTGTAACAGATGTGTAACAGTCGGGTAACGGTGGCGTAACGGCGGTGTAACGGCGGTGTAACAGATGTGTAACAGTCGGGTAACGGTGGCGTAACGGCGGTGTAACGGCGGTGTAACAGATGTGTAACAGTCGGGTAACGGTGGTGTAACAGATGTGTAACAGTCGGGTAACGGTGGTGTAACGGCGGTGTAACAGATGTGTAACAGTCGGGTAACGGTGGTGTAACAGATGTGTAACAGTCGGGTAACGGTGGTGTAATGGTGGCGTAACGGTGGTGTAACAGATGTGTAATGGTGGCGTAACGGCAGTGTAACGGCGGTGTAACAGATGTGTAACAGTCGGGTAACGGTGGTGTAACAGATGTGTAACAGATGTGTAACAGTCGGGTAACGGTGGTGTAACGGCGGTGTAACGGCGGTGTAACAGATGTGTAACAGTCGGGTAACGGTGGTGTAACAGATGTGTAACAGATGTGTAACAGTCGGGTAACGGTGGCGTAACGGCGGTGTAACAGATGTGTAACAGTCGGGTAACGGTGGTGTAATGGTGGCGTAACGGCGGTGTAACAGATGTGTAACAGATGTGTAACAGTCGGGTAACGGTGGCGTAACGGCGGTGTAACGGCGGTGTAACAGATGTGTAACAGTCGGGTAACGGTGGCGTAACGGCGGTGTAACGGCGGTGTAACAGATGTGTAACAGTCGGGTAACGGTGGTGTAACAGATGTGTAACAGTCGGGTAACGGTGGCGTAACGGCGGTGTAACAGATGTGTAACAGTCGGGTAACGGTGGTGTAATGGTGGTGTAACGGTGGTGTAACGGCGGTGTAACAGATGTGTAACAGTCGGGTAACGGTGGTGTAACGGTGGTGTAACAGATGTGTAACAGTCGGGTAACGGTGGTGTAACAGATGTGTAACAGTCGGGTAACGGTGGTGTAATGGTGGTGTAACGGTGGTGTAACGGCGGTGTAACAGATGTGTAACAGTCGGGTAACGGTGGTGTAACGGTGGTGTAACGGCGGTGTAACGGTGGTGTAACAGATGTGTAACAGTCGTGTAACGGTGGTGTAACGGTAGTGTAACAGTCGTGTAACGGTGGTGTAACGGTGGTGTAACAGTCGTGTAACGGCGGTGTAACTGTGGTGTAAGTCGTGTAACGGTGGTGTAACAGTCGTGTAACGGTGGTGTAACGGTGGTGTAACAGTCGTGTAACAGTCGTGTAACGGTGGTGTAACGGTGGTGTAACAGTGGTGTAACGGCGGTGTAACAGTCGTGTAACGGTGGTGTAACGGTGGTGTAACAGTCGGTGTAACGGTGGTGTAACGGTGGTGTAACAGTCGTGTAACGGTGGTGTAACGGTGGTGTAACGGCGGTGTAACAGCCGTGTAACAGTCATGTAACAGTCGTGTTACACCACCGTTACACCACCGTTACACCACCGCCGTTACACCACCGTTACACCACCGCCGTTACACCACCGTTACACCACCGCCGTTACACCACCGTTACACCACCGTTACACCACCGCCGTTACACCACCGTTACACCACCGCCGTTACACCACCGTTACACCACCGCCGTTACACCACCACCGTTACACCACCGCCGTTACACCACCGCCGTTACACCACCGTTACACCACCGCCGTTACACCACCACCGTTACACCACCGCCGTTACACCACCGTTACACCACCGCCGTTACACCACCGTTACACCACCGCCGTTACACCACCGCCGTTACACCACCGTTACACCACCGCCGTTACACCACCGCCGTTACACCACCGTTACACCACCGCCGTTACACCACCGTTACACCACCGTTACACCACCGCCGTTACACCACCGCCGTTACACCACCGTTACACCACCGCCGTTACACCACCGTTACACCACCGCCGTTACACCACCGTTACACCACCGCCGTTACACCACCGCCGTTACACCACCGTTACACCACCGCCGTTACACCACCGTTACACCACCGCCGTTACACCACCGCCGTTACACCACCGTTACACCACCGCCGTTACACCACCACCGTTACACCACCGCCGTTACACCACCGCCGTTACACCACCGTTACACCACCGCCGTTACACCACCACCGTTACACCACCGCCGTTACACCACCGTTACACCACCGCCGTTACACCACCGCCGTTACACCACCGTTACACCACCGCCGTTACACCACCACCGTTACACCACCGCCGTTACACCACCGTTACACCACCGCCGTTACACCACCGCCGTTACACCACCGTTACACCACCGCCGTTACACCACCACCGTTACACCACCGCCGTTACACCACCACCGTTACACCACCGCCGTTACACCACCGTTACACCACCGCCGTTACACCACCGCCGTTACACCACCGTTACACCACCGCCGTTACACCACCGTTACACCACCGCCGTTACACCACCGCCGTTACACCACCGCCGTTACACCACCGCCGTTACACCACCACCGTTACACCACCGTTAGGAAGAACGTTAGCATGCTAGGAGTTACCACCTGCTCTGTCATCAAACTACAACCTTCTACAATAAATCGGTTTGTGTCCTGAGGCCAGCAGAAGATTTGTTATTAATGTTATTAATGTTACTAATGTTATTAATGTTATTAATGTTACTAATGTTATTAATGTTACTAATGTTATTAATGTTATTAATGTTATTAATGTTATTAATGTTATTAATGTTACTAATGTTATTAATGTTATTAATGTTATTAATGTTACTAATGTTACTAATGTTATTAATGTTATTAATGTTACTAATGTTACTAATGTTATTAATGTTATTAATGTTATTAATGTTACTAATATGACGCATTTTATCACGTGTTTTGTGAAGTCGCACTTTCGTTATTTTGCCCTGAGCGCCTGATTGCCTCGCGCCGGCACTGCACACAGGGGACAGGAAACCAGGACATATATTCAAAATGATATTTATTTTAACACAACGTCACAGGGAACAAGGACTATGAGCAGTGCCAAAGAAATGAACATAGTAAAACATCTCCCTAGCCTACCTAACCAAAAAGCTTCCCTACCTAACAAAAGACATTGGTTGACACTTGCTCCTAACCTGGTGTATATAACAAAGGTAAGCTACGTGCTGGATATGTATGCCCATGGGCAGCTTACCTATCCCCACATCCCCTGTGCGAAGATCCAAAACACTACAGAACAAAAACTACACAAACAAAATCCAACTTACAAAATTACCCAAAAGTGGTAAACGGCGACGCTACTAAATGACTCAAGTCAAACAAAGCAAAACAGAACCAAGCAGCCTCCAGACACAAGACAACTGGGGTTTATATAGCAGGCAGGTGGACTCAATGAAGTTGATGTGATGAATGGGCGATCACCGACAGCACCTGAATAGTTAATTGATAGTGAGGGGAGAAACAGGAGGGCAAAACCTACACCAAGCATACAGGACACAGACCTGTGCCCATAACAATGTTCTATGGGCCTTGTTCAGCTGGGGTTCACCTCCATCCTGGGTCCATCCTGGGTCCATCCTGGGTCCATTCTGGGTCCATCCTGGGTCCATCCTGGGTCCATCTTGGTTCTTGGCCCTTGACATGTGCGTTGCATGTGTGTTCTAGGAGCTGTTGGCCCACGGGATCTCCAACACTGTGTCATCCCTCTTCATGTGTTTCCCGAGCTCCGCCACTCTGGCCACTACCAACATACTAGAAAGTTCTGGAGGATTCACACAGGTGCTGTACCCAGTGTTTCCATAGCGTTATCTTCATCATACAAACTCACAGAGACATCACATGACCGTAGCTCAGAATACGACATACTAAAGTAATGAACTAAAAACACTGTGATAGGCCTAAGCAGTGACCCCTGTGTGTTCCCAGCTGTCTGGCCTGTTCACCAGCCTGGTGGTTCTGCTGGTGCTTCTACGCCTGGGACCTCTCTTCTACTTCCTGCCCAAGGTGTGTGTTTCAGGAGACCCCAGTCGGACAGTGAGAATGTCAGCGTATGAATACATTCACCTTCTGACCTTCTGACCTTCTGACCTTCTGACCTTCTGACCTTCTGAGGACTGGGATACTGAGGGGAGTGTGTGTGTGAGGAGGAGGATCTAGCAGCTGGTCATGTCTAACTCAGACTAACTCAGACTAACTCATGTCTAACTCAGTCTAACTCATGTCTAACTCAGTCTAACTCATGTCTAACTCATGTCTAATGTTACTCATGTCTAACTAATGTTATTAATGTTATTCATTCATAAATAACAGATATTTCTATGGTTGTACGTTCCAGGTGATCGTAGCGACCGGAGTGGCTTATTCTCTTTCTCTGGACTCCACGTGTGATGTCCAGATCGTCGGCCATATTCCTGCTGGGTAACATTTAATTTAATTTAATTTAATTTAATTTAATTTAATTTAATTTAATTTAATTTAATTTAATCATCCGTGTGCTGAAGTATTTGTTGTTGCGGTGGCGTGACGGTTTGGACGCCCGCAGCTTCCCCAGCCCGCGGATGCCTGCTTTACACGTGTTCCCTGACATTGTTGCCGACACCGTCGCCATCACATTTGTTGGCTATGCGGTGTCCGTGTCCCTGGCGACGATCTATGCTGATAAACACGCTTATTCCATCCACCCCAACCAGGTAACTTTCTCTTCTCTTCTCTTCTAGTAACCGACTGTATCCCAATATAACATTGTAGTAAGGTCATGTCTTTTAGAAATATGTTTTTTAGGACTTGAGTCATGTGCTCTCTTCGTAATGAACAGATCTTCCAACACATTGCACACTTTGATGGAACATTCGTGTGAGCAAACTTTGCCATTTAAGCGAAGTCCCTGAGGAACTCCACTGAGAAGTAGTTCAGGACGAGCATCATGTTGTTGCCAGTGATCATACAGTCTAACGTCTTCTTAGATTTCAGCCAAACCCTTAGATTAGATTGTGCAGCAAGAAGACAATACAGTCTGTTGTTTTCCATTTGGTCCAGATTCTTTATTTCCTCTTCTTGTTCTGTTTGTATTGATCATCCTATTGATTTGGAAAGTTGCCTTCATATCTGCTCACATGCGGTCACATGTATGTTTGTTACGCCCCCTTGAGGGTGCTACAGTGGGAACACACAGGCAGGGCCGGCGCATGCGCTGGGCAAACTGGGCAATTGCCCAGGGCGCGCCAAGCCACTGGGGGCGCCAAGCCACTGGGGGCTTGGGAGTTGTTTAACAATTAACCAGCGACGCTCTGAAAAGACGCGTTACAGCTGACAGTGGTCATTATAACGGTTTTATTTTTAAATGGAAAAAAAGCTACGTGTGTAATTTAGCAAATAATACGGTGTTAATTTAAGGCAGGTCTTTAGAATCACAAGGATACTTAAACGTTGTATTTCCATGACGAAGATGTGTTTTCAGAGTGATATGCATGACAGCGTCTGCCACCGACTTTCAACCAGTGCGCAGCGTGCGCCTATGAGCCGTACAGCGCTGTTCATTCTAGAACCAGTAACCTGCTTATTTGCCATCGTTGTGTGTGGTCGGTAACGTTGTTATAACCTCCATTTAATGTTGGTGTTAACAGGGACTGGTTTTAAATAGCTGACAGTAATATGACGCATTTTATCACGTGTTTTGTGAAGTCGCACTTTCGTTATTTTGCCCTGAGCGCCTGATTGCCTCGCGCCGGCACTGCACACAGGGGACAGGAAACCAGGACATATATTCAAAATGATATTTATTTTAACACAACGTCACAGGGAACAAGGACTATGAGCAGTGCCAAAGAAATGAACATAGTAAAACATCTCCCTAGCCTACCTAACCAAAATGCTTCCCTACCTAACAAAGACATTGGTTGGCACTTGCTCCTAACCTGGTGTGTATATAACAAATATCGTGCACCCCA
>PIJE02003334.1:0-19941 GCA_002895965.2 Coryphaenoides rupestris | reverse complement strand
TGCTGCTGAGTCAATGATTTACTGAATCTATAAGGTGATTTTAATTGTCAGTTTTGTGGGTAATAATAATGTGAGCACACATTATGAGGTTACCAGAAATGGCTTTAAGATGAATGGGTTCAGATGCTGAAACCCATTTACTTTTAGCCCTGGGATATTTCAATGGATGGAATTAATATTGGAATGGGATTAATATTGGAATAGAATTCATATTGGAATTCATATTTAAATGGATGGAAAGGTGGAAGTTTATTGATGTATTCCAGCATTTGATGTACAAATAATAAAAGGACATATACATAATATTACAAACAGTAGGTCTCTGCCATAATACCACATTTTGTGGCTTAGTTCAGGGAGAGACGGCAGTTGTGCTGATGCGATACGGCTTTATTCACAAAACTTAAAAGATCGGCCAGGATCATTTTCAATAATAAGGAGTTGGACGTCTCTGGGGTTACGGAGTCTGCCTCGTCTCGGCGGGTGAAGGCGCGTCCCAGGAGGTAGTGCCGTAGGGCCCCGACTGCCCACTTTGATGGCGAGACATTCCTTCTCCACCTGTTCGATGTGTCGGTCTGTAAAACAAAAGAGAGTTCAAAGTTACATGTAAATAAGAGCGTCTTCTTCACCTTTCCAAACGCCACCTGACACTGCTCGTGGCCCCAGTGTTACCCCAGATGCCATACCTCCCTCAGTCCAATTACACACTTCTTTGGGTTGGCAGTGAGCCCCACCTGTCTCAGTGACTCGAGGACGGGTGCCACCCACCAAAGATGCTGCTGCCAGGTGTCACTATGAACAATGACATTGTCCAGGTAGGCCGCAGCATATTCAGTGCTGCGGGGCACTGAATAAAACCCGGTCCATGAGTCGCTGGAACGTGGCTGGGGCCGCGATCAACCTGAAAGGAAGTGTTTTGAATTGGTATAAGCTGTATTGAGTGGTGTATTGATTCTCCTTAGACTCTGTAGATAAGGGAATCTGCCGGTAGCCCTTGGTTAAATCCAGTGTAAAAAAAATTAGCAGTGTGTAGACGATCCAGGAGTTTGTCGATACACGTCAAATTTTGACACAGTACTCACCTTGCGTTAGTCAACACAGAAGCGAATAGCCCCAGCAGGCTTATTCACAAGGACGATCGGGCTGGTCCAACCACGATGCAACTCTTCTATTACTCCCATCTCCAGCGTGGCCTTTATCTCACAATTTTCCATTTGTGTTCAGGCAACCTGTACAGACGCAACCTAACAGACACGCAAGGGGGAGTCTCGATGTGGTGTACAATGAGGGCAGCAAACATTGCTGGAACTCAGCCACCTCGGTTCTCCGACACGGAGAAAGACGGCTCTCAGACTGGACCAGAGTGAATGGCGCCGCTTTTTGGACCTCTGGCCCCCAGCTCACTTTCCTCAATTAGCGATGTCACCGATTGAACAGGGCATTCCTCGTTTCATAGTTTAAGGAGGTTGAGGTGATAGATCTGTGCAGCCCCAACCCCTGTCGGCCCAACCCCTTTACCGGTGTCTGGTACCTTCCATCCAGAACGGGAGCGGAGACTGATGCTGTGGCCACCTGCACCGCCTGCCCCACCTCCATCACCGCCCGCAGCGCCCACACTCCAGTCCCGGCGTATGACGGGCTCCTTGTGGGGCCAGATCGGTAACCCCCGTGAGGGTTGGTGCGACGGTGCGGGAAAGGGGGTTGGGAAGGTGTCGGGGAGCCTGCGGAGGAGATGGTGCCTGGCCACTCTCGCCGCCGGGCCTGCGGTCGGAGCGCCAGGTGGTCCTCCGCGGTTAATCGCCCCCCCCATCAAGTTACCCACCTCAGCTGTTGACGGGGGTAAAGCCCAGAGAAAGCCCTCGCTGACCACCTCCTCCAACACCTGCCGGAAGCTCCTCTCTTCCGGGAGCAGCCACAGGCCTGCGGCGTGGGCCAGAGAAAACGGTTGGCGCCGTCCTCCCACTGAAGCATCGCCGATGACCAGTTCAGTGAGACCCAGCCGGTCCCGCAGGGCCGCTGCTGGTAAACCGTGTGCAATGGAGAGCCCTCCCCTGTCAGCAAGGGAAGGAGGCGCACAGCCCACTGGGTGATCTACAGAGTCTAAGGAGAATCAATACACCACTCAATACAGCTTATACCAATTCAAAACACTTCCTTTCAGGTTGATCGCGGCCCCAGCCACGTTCCAGCGACTCATGGACCGGGTTTTATTCAGTGCCCCGCAGCACTGAATATGCTGCGGCCTACCTGGACAATGTCATTGTTCATAGTGACACCTGGCAGCAGCATCTTTGGTGGGTGGCGCCCGTCCTCGAGTCACTGAGACAGGTGGGGCTCACTGCCAACCCAAAGAAGTGTGTAATTGGACTGATGGAGGTATGGCATCTGGGGTAACACTGGGGCCACGAGCAGTGTCAGGTGGCGTTTGGAAAGGTGAAGAAGGCTCTTTGTGGGGAGCCGCTCTTATTTACACGTAACTTTGAAACTCTCTTTTGTTTTACAGACCGACACATCGAACAGGTGGAGAAGGAATGTCTCGCCATCAAAGTGGGCAGTCGGGGCCCTACGGCACTACCTCCTGGGACGCGCCTTCACCCGCCGAGACGAGGCAGACTCCGTAACCCCAGAGACGTCCAACTCCTTATTATTGAAAATGATCCTGGCCGATCTTTTAAGTTTTGTGAATAAAGCCGTATCGCATCAGCACAACTGCCGTCTCTCCCTGAACTAAGCCACAAAATGTGGTTATTATGGCAGAGACCTACTGTTTTGTAATATTAGGTTTGAATTTGTAACTTAGTGTTACCCTACATATAGATGAGCAGAGTACAGTATGGATTTTGTTAATATTATTTGTACATCAAATGCTGGAATACATCAATAAACTTCCACCTTTCCATCCATTTAAATATGAATTCCAATATGAATTCTATTCCAATATTAATCCCATTCCAATATTAATTCCATCCATTGAAATATCCCAGGGCTAAAAGTAAATGGGTTTCAGCGTCTGAACCCATTCATCTTAAAGCCATTTCTGGTAACCTCATAATGTGTGCTCACATTATTATTACCCACAAAACTGACAATTAAAATCACCTTATAGATTCAGTAAATCATTGACTCAGCAGCAAATCTATGCTTTTTAATTTTGTCTCCACCCATATACACAGAAAAAAACTACAATTATTGTAAAAAAAATAAATAAATAAAAAGGATAAGATAGGATTTCTGTACTGGGAATGTTTCCCGGTGCTATGAGATGAAAAAAACTGATAACATGAAACAATTTGGTTCTTTGACAAAGAATAATTGAATATATCAATCCATGCATCGTTGGCACTGTATCCTCTCTATCCCTTCGGCTGTTAGCGCCATGCGAGAGATGTCCAATTACTGAGACAGTGAGAGCCCACCCGCCGCAGACACGGCCCTATCCCCCCGGTGTGTGTGTGTGTGTGTGTGTGTGTTGTCGAGATTACTCAGGCAAGGACCGCCAGAGCTCTTCTGACAAGGATCAGCGAGGATCAATTATACGCAGGCGGACTTCTGCACACACACAAACATGTTTGTGTCCCTACCTACCTCCAAACATTAGTCAGACCCCACGCCCCAGCTTGGGCGCTCCACTCAATTCGGCTAGACAACTGGTACGACTTTCACTAAGCCGAGTTCAACTCTTCTGTTCTGGCACCGTAGTGGTGGAATGAGCTCCCGCTGATGTCAGGACGGCAGAGTTGTTACGGTTGTGTATATTAAGACCCAGGTGCAGAAAAAGAAAAAGAAAATAATAATAATAATACTCCGAGCCGAATACACACAAATGGGGAGCCGGATACAGATGCAGACGATCTGGCGAGGCTGGGGCGACTGGACAACCGGGAGGGACAGACGGTCAGGCAGGTAGGCAGGAGGAAGCAGGTTGACAGGCAGGAGGGAATTCAAGGACGGTTCGGAAACTGGTAAGGTGCAGTGGTGGAGACAAAGGGCCAATCGCCCAGATCACCCACAAGTGGTACCTGTGACTCTTTTTCTGGACTGGAGCACAGGTCGTATTATTTCTTGGCGTTATTTTTGTCCTTCTCACTGTTTGGGTTCTGCCCCTGCCCCTGTTTGTCCCATTTCACTGCTCTCGTCAGAATCTATTGACTTGTCCGCCATCCCTGAGGCTCATCATGCCGTATTATTACCACCTCGGACAGCAAAACAAGTTGGCAATGGTATTGCACATAAGAAATATTGCACATGATGATGAAAGATAATATTACAAGATAATAATTGAAAGATAATAATAATAATGGTGATAGGTAGTGTTGCACATGATATTAAGAATATTGAGAATATTGCACATAATGATGAAAGGTAATGTAGCATGGGAATATAGCAAGGATAACAAGGACAATAAACTGACAAGGAACACATGATTGGGGCAGGTATAAACAGGGAGACTAACGAAGGAACACAAAAATCCAAAGAGAGAGGAATGGCAAATGTAAATTCCGACAATATTAAGACAAGCATGTAGGATCGTAATAGTCATTTCTGTGGCTGAAAATGTGCTAATGTGATTTGGTTGGATTGTTTACCCACAAATTCAATTGAGTCACACTTATTTATCTTATTTCCTTAATGGTGCTTTGGGTCCTGATGGTGGAGAATTGAATAAGCCCACGATAAATGGAAAGCTAAATGAATATACAGCCGATTGATTTTCAGTTTATGGAGCGAAGAAGACTATGGTCCTGGCAGACATGAAAAAAAAACCTTTTGCCAGAAAACAATACAAGCTCTCAGCCGACAAGATGCCCAACATGCACACAGAGAAAGACTTTCAGTGTGCATTTTGGGCATCTTGTGTGTGTGTGTCTACGGTGTATTGGCCAATGCAACGTGTCATTTACAACTCTCAAGAGGAACAGACGATGTGTTGTGACAAATGCTTCGTTAGCGGACAGCAACAAGTCCTCGTGAAGCGATGCAAATTAGACCCCGGACTGGTCCAAATTATAACTGTCACCCTGTCGGAGCGAGGTGGTAAACATGTCATTTTCTCGCGCGTTGGGTAGGAGAGAGGCCTGCGGTTCACAGGGTTTTCGCTGCCAAAACAAAATATTACACTAAGTGCATGAAAGGGAGAGATGGAATGTTGTCTTTAGAAATCCGGAAAATGCTGGCGGGTTTTTCCACACCAAAACAAACTTGTACAAGGTGGTGCATGTACTGATGATGGGGCATCGTTTAAAACAGGCCGACACAACAGAACGTGAGCTTCAAATGGGTCAGATGTCACCATTTACTTATCAATTTCAGCTGCAGATTTTAACAGCGTATGGCAACTGGTGTAAACATTGACGTAAATAGACAATCAGACACACAAACTTGCATCATCGCCAACAGAATACTATGTTTTTCGTGCATTTCGGGCGTTGAGTCAACGCAACGTTCAATGGCGGGTGTGTATGTGTGTAGGGGGGGGGAAGGGGCGGGTACTCCAAATGTTTTCCCTGTTGCAGATTGCGACGTCGATTTGAAGAGCCGAAGTGATTGTTTTTTAATGAGGTTTCACACCTCGCGGTCCATTCCGAGCGCGTCGAGCTGAGAAAACAGGAGCACAAAACGGAGCGAGAGAAATAAACACTGTGTTTCTGCGGTCGCTCTGAAAAAAATGAAGTGTGAAAAGTGTTAAAAGCGTTCCTCCGCTTACAGCCGTGCTATTTCCGAGGCTATTCTTCCTTCCTGGCGGGGCCATCCCACATACAGTAGGCTCACATCCAAGACAACAACTCGGTAATAACCTTCTATGCCAAAATAACTTCCAGAGAAATGGAGTAGCAGTGGTAAAAAATACAAAAACAGCAATGCTTGTGGGTGTATATCCATCACCAGACCACTACTTTAAGGTGCCACAGGTCAGCTAAGCCATACCTTACAGAATGTAGTGTCGTAGCCAGAGGTCAATTCAAAGCTTTTCGAGTTGGAAGGTCATCCATCAGCAGAGGGAAGATAATCTGAAACCTCCCAGAAATTATTGTATTCATTTCAGGATTAGCATTAGTGTGTGTTTATTTAATTGGCTAATCTGATGTGCGTTCTCATTGAGAATTAGTAATTGTCTGATTGGGAACTAATAAACATATTTCAATGAAATATCAACAAATGTGCTCTTTGTAAGTCGCTTTGGATGAAAGCATCTGCCAAATGCCCTAAATGTAAATGCAAACATATGAGCAAACGATGGTGTGAGGATCAGGTTCTGGACTCAAATGCAGACGCCAAGAAGATTTAAACAAAAATCTCTTTATTAAAATACTCCAAGACAAAAAAGATTAACTGTGACCAGCCAAAGAGCTGGCAAATTTCTCAAGGAAAACAAACCCCAACTAACTCCTCAAGGAACAGTCGGGTTAGGGTTCAATTCACATTAGAACATTCCTCTTCATTCCTCCGTTTCCAAGGCTCAAAACATCATTTAAAACATCCTAAGGAAAGTACTTTCCTCTTCCTGAAACAGGGCAAGCTGCGACATAATGTCCATTCGCAGCACAGTAGATACAACAATGCTCCCCTACCCTTCTCTGCTGCTCAACCAAAGACTTGGGTGCACTCCAGAGCTTATGAGAGAGAGAGAGAGCTCTGGGGTGCACAAAGCTGTCTTCACTTTCGCTGAGGTTATCCGGAGGGGGAAGAACGACTGGTGGTGGTGTGGCACGGTGCGCAGGAGGTTGGACCTGGTAGCCAAGGTGGACAGACGATGAGAGGCAGAGGATGTGTCGGGAACCTCCTCTCCCCTCTCCTCGCTCAAAGGCGATGGTCCATGCAGATTGTCAGATCTATGAAGAAGTCAACGCTGGAAGGGAGTTCCAGAGAGACTAACTCTTCCTTTATTTCCTCTGACAGGCGGTGGTGAAATGCGTCCAACAACGTATCAGGTACCGGGCGCCGTCTGTGGCAAGTGTGTGGAACTCTCTCTATATTGCGTAATCCGCCACGACGCTACCAACCCCTTGCTGAAGCCGGAAGAGCTTCCCGGTCGCCTCCCTTCCTGAAACTGCCTGGAGGATCACCTTCTTGAACTCATGTGTGAACTGTACTTCACACAATTGACATTGCTGGATTCTAATGGAGTTCAGACAAAATACCAGAATATATGTATGAGATAACAAAAGATTCTCCCTCATATTCAATTTCATAGCAAGACTGGCGACACATCAATTCTGTGCAAAGGCAAAAATTTTTCCTTGACTATTACTCAGCCTTTCTCATGTTTCATGAATGCTCAATGTCTTCATTATGTTTAGTAACGTCGGTATCTGTGAGGGAAGGGGAAGCAGAACATGAGCGTATTCTTACTGGTTAGTTCGGTGGGTAAACCTATCTAGAATCTTTGGGGAAACCATGACAACTTGATCATTCTTAACTCGGTGAGGAAATTGAATACAAATGGAACGAAGGGGGAAATGGAATAAACTCAAAATACGTTTTCATGGTTCCTAAAGAATGGTGCACGGTGCATCCCCAAGAGCTTTCGAATCATCTGTTGACAAAGCATATACTGTAGGCAGGCTCTGTCTACCCCAAAGCAGCCGGAACACCACCCTGTATATATTCTATGGGGGGCCGGTGATAAAATATGGATTGTTTTTTAAATCTGATTGTCTTAAACAGACTTACATTTATTTTCTCTTTTCAAAGAGGGGTCGTCAGAGGGCAAACACAGTGGTCGCATGCAACAGTAATTATGGCCACAGGTATTAGGCCAAACTAGTAAAGATACAACCAGTACCTGTGCCCTGTTACATCAAAGTTACAGACACAAAACTTGTGTTATGAGTGACAACTGTGTTTGTCCTGAGACGGCGCTGCTGTGAAAAGGGTCTATTATTATTACTGTTCTTTCATTGGTGAAATGAAATAAAAGAAAGCAGCATGAGGCTAAATATCAGGGCGGGGGGTTACAACAACACAGACAGAATCAGTCCAAGCCTGTCAATACATAGAAGAGATCTTTCTGTATTCCAGACAGAGAGCAACACAGTGACCAGAGGGAGGGGGCTGGTCTCCAGGGAGACCAGTCAGTGAAGGCCATCCGACGAGCGCAGAGAGAAGCTGCCGGTAGATATTTCCACCTGACGCAGCAGGCAGTCTATGCAATCGCAGCTCCTTTGATAACAATCAGCGATTACACCGCTGGGCCCAGTATTTCAAAACCTTTAATCTAGATCTGAATTATCCGGATAGGAATAAATAACAAAATTGGGTATTTCAAAACCAGAGATGTCATCCTGATCCTACAAAATTGGGATATGGATTTGGTAATCCAATCCTACCCAGAATCGAGATCAAATGTTGATTTTTTTTTTTTATCCTAGTGAGACATTTAATATACATACTGTGTTAATAGAAATGTTGTATTACTTTGACCAACAGATGCCGGCCTATCCAAAGACTGCAAATCTAGATTCTGTAATCATTATCTTGTGGTATCTGGATCAGAATGATCCTATCCTATCCTTTGAAAAGCCAGGACAAAACCTATAAGATCACTTTTATCTGGCACAGCAAAAAAGGGGATTACAAAATGTGGATAATTCTGATCTAGATTTTCTAAGGTTTTGAAACACTGGGCCCTGGAGACAATCTCCTGGATAAATGGAAATGCCTCAGCTTGGATGTGCTGAGAAGTGTCAAAATGTTGGTGTGGGGCATAGCAGAGAAATAATCTCGCTCAAGATGTTCGGGGACGAACAGGACACGGGTAGATGTTGACTAACCTATTTACTGCAGAGTTTGTATTTGTATTTGTAGACATACACAAATCAATAAAGTTATCTTATCTTATAATGCTAGCTTCCTAGCGCTCCTCTGAGTGTGTGTGGTGATGGCTGGTTTAACCTGTGGTGCATTGATCAGCTAATGCACCACAGGTGTGCAGCCTCACACACGACAGACACCACACAGTAATACACACAGTAATACACACAGTAAGACACAGTAATACACACAGTAATACACACAGTAATACACACTATACACACAGTAATACACACAGTAATACGTCAGCAATTTGAGGAACTTGAACACATTGGTCTACTTTCTTCTACGTTTTATAAGAATTAATTAGCTATCGGTAGCCATTGTCAAGGCTTTCCTCCATTTCCACACATGGCATGAATGTCAGTGAACAGTGAATCATAAGGTATGAATGTCAGCTATAGAATAGTGGTTGGCGCACCAATGGACGCACACTTTGTCACACACTGACGGTATCGCCACCAAAAAAGCAAAAGAAATAAACACGGTCGCCTGGGGAAAAAAAACGACATTGCTTCACAAATCTGAAGTAAAAGAAAGTGAAATGCCCCCAGATTTGAGCTTGTCTCCTCACTGATTTTGACGGGTTCTAATCTTGATCCAGAACCATATATCAATAATATAAGACCTTATATGGTCAACTTGATAGGGTGTGGAGTTTGTGTGTTGATGGCTGGTTTAACCTGTGCGCCTTAAATTTGTCAATGCACCGTTGGTCTGCAGGGTCACCCCATCCCAGAGTCTAGCTCGGGCCCAGGGTGAGGCTGCTTAAACCAGCCGCCAACCACACACACACTCCACACATCGGCGGTGATGTGGTTAATGTAAGGAGGAACGCATACTGCTCTACACACCGACATTCAGAGGTAGACTTTCAAAGGCACGTGTGGGCTTCCTGGGTCTGGGCTGAGAGAAGGTTGTGTATTGTTTGTCCCGTCCGCCGTTACACAATTTCCGTTCTTTTACTTCCTACAAGCTGTGAGCGATAAGAATACAAATCTGCCAAGTAGAGCAACAACAGAGACAAAGATAATAAATAAGGAGGGTTTTCTTTGTACAAATAATTTGACAAAGTAATATTTGAAACATGGAACAGTAAATGGAGATCCCTCTATTAGAAGTCCCTTCGTCTTTGCCACCTCTTGCTGCTAAACCCGGTAACTGAACATCGCTGGATATCGCTCCCTCCAAAGCATGCTGGGAATTCCCGCCCCCTCTCTCTCGCCATTAACGCACATTTGAAGAACCCGTTTCCGGGTGTTGCGTTGCGAGATGAGATCGCCTGGGAGCAAGGTTATTCTGGGCTTGGCCCCCCGGCCATGGAAAACCTGCCTATCCCCCCAAATCCCCATTCATCCAAAGGTTACTTCCTCCTCCTTCTTGCCTCTCAAATGAAAAACAAGCAAAGTTAATCTCGCGTCTTTAGGGGTTAGAGCCGTGCCTGGCTGCAGCAGTGTATCATGAGAATGACTCACTGCGTTGTCAACCACTGGAAGCGAACGGAAGACGCCACGAGAGGACCATTTAGATTGATTGTTGTGCGGCCGTGGCCCCGGTGCTTACAAAGTGACAGCTTGTATTTAAAGTTGGCGTTGGAAACGGTCTTAAAATTGCCATTGTGATTTACAAAAGGCCAGCGTTCAGGGGGTTTACTGTGGCTGAATTCAATAAGGCCCTCTCGTTTATCAAGAGGACCGAGGAGGATAATGGCATTCCGTTATCCACGTCCATCCGTCTACCGCGCCGCCCACCTCGGCCCATGTTGTCCCCCTGCTGATTTGAACGCCGATGCTGTGGATAATCAGCAGGGAATGGAGGTGCCGTGTTTGTCAAAACAATGTGCTACCTAATCATCAGGATGGGCCTACAGAAGACGGGTTGTCACTGTTGAGGCGTTGGACTTGTACAGACTATTAGAACAGATTTATTTTGTTATGATGTATGTGTGTGTGTTTCTGGGTGTTCTTCAAACACCCATGAGACCAGTTTCAGGGTCAATTGGTATTATTGGTCAATATCACTTTCCTACATGCTGTTGGTAAGGTGAATGATTCAGTATGGAGGCTTCTCCTCTTGGTCTAATTAACATTTTTTGAAGATACAAAGTAAATAAAGATTCGGTAACAACAAGTTTCTTTAAAGCTAAAGCATGAATAGAGTTGAGGTGTTTTCGCAGCAACGGACCAGCTAATTATTTTCACAGCTCTGAATTCAAAGGTATTCGAGTGTCCTTGGTGATGACCAAAAACAACTGCAGATCTTTTGTTGCAGCGCTTCCACATTTGAATAACTCACGATAGTTGCTGTTGACGTTTCATACCATGAAGCACATTCACATTGTCAAATGCAATTGAAAAACCCAGGAAGGTCGGTTTGTTGTGATGTGATCTTCATCTGTTGTATGATACTGACAATTGCTATATGAACGAGACATTACGTTTTCATGAACAACATTAAACATGAAGATGAGGGACATGTGAGATCATCAAACTGCGTCATATTAGGAGATTCGTAGAGGAAAAATGAGCATTATCTCCCTAATAAAAAAATAAATACACATTTTCTATCATCTATTGACTGGTGGAATACTCCAGAGCATGTACACTATAATCTATAATACACCACCAATCCTGCTTTCAAGAAAAAAAGTCCTGATGATTTATTACATGGAAGATTGTGTGTGTGTGTGTGTGTGTGGTGTGTGTGTGTGTGTGTGTGTGTGTGTGATACATGTTGCCTGGCACATCAGAGATGCTTTTGAGGAAGGCAGCGTGTTGACGGACAAAGAACGTCATGTGCTGCAGCGTCGGTGTGCAAAGAGACTCCGTGACGAGTGCCCTCTCGGCTGACTTCAAACTCAGTGGTGTTCATTGAAATGCAAAACTGATTGGCTCAGTCTTCATCCGGCGTCCACATACTTTATTTATAACGTGGGGGCTCATCCCTTTTTTTCCCCCCTCTCTCCATATCCCAACGCTCATCAACTTTGCTTAGCAGAACATGTAAATCCATTTAGGAGTTACAGTTAAATATCTGGTAAATGCCGTTGATAACGACAGACCGGGGGACGGATCATTTGGTGAAAAACAAAGAGGCCTTGATGAAATACAGTCAGCTGGTCTTTGATGGTTTAATCCCTCAAATCCCGGATGAAAGTGGGATAAAATACCACAAGTAAAAAAAGAGGGTGTATAATTGGTATGGATATGATTTGTGCCTTGCAAATATAATAACTGTAGAAGGCAATGTCTAGTTTTGGAATAATGAGTGAACCACACTGATTCTATGCAGGAACCACAAGGCCAGCTAGACATGACCAAGAATGGAGAATAAGATAATGAAACTGTGGCATTATCCAGGTCCATTGGATTTTTCTTATGTACAAATAATTGTGTGGTTAATCAATTGTTGTCGTCCCTGTGCAGAGTGAAACACACTGAGTTTAATCACAATCGTCACTCCCCAAAAACGGCTGAATTCGACAGTGTCACTGATTTGAGGTGAAATGAAACAATCCATATGAATGCATATTTTCTTTATTTATGTCATGCCTTTAACAGCCGAAGCATGAAAATCACTTGCAGCTTTTGAACTTTGTGGTTTCACCGCAACACACACACACACACCACACACACATACACACGCACACGCGCACACACACACACACACACACACACACACACACACACAGCGCGGTGACTCTTCTACAAAAGGAAGGAAGTTTGACAACCATCACTTAGATTGTGTGCATGAAAAACAGTGACTTTTGTACGACTGTAACATACAACTCTCGGCTTTCTACGAATTTTATTAGCAATTTTTCCCCACAGTTACACTTACGGAAGAATAACACATCTAAAAGAACAACCCAAAAATACAAAAATAACTGAGAACGTTTTTTTGTGTGTGTGTGTGTGTGTGTGTGTGGCAAGAAACAGCACAGGAGAAGACTCAGAGGTGGGGGGGGGGGGAATGGAGGAAAGTAAGTGAGAGAATTGTTCAGGCACTTAGAAGTTCTCTCTGGTCCTTGGCTACACTTGTTCTTCATGACACCCGACACACATTTGGAAACACTTGGGCTCTAAACGAGGATGAGGTTGTCAACGAGTGAAGAAGACTTCGGCAGACTATTCAATCTCAAAGAGTGTTTAAAGGGATTTCAAGTATTTTTCAAACAACCCTGACACACCGCGACAGTGAAATTTCACTTTGTTCAATCTGTGCTGTCCTCGCCTCATCCTTGCAGACGTTACGGACCCAAACGTACGGATGTTCCACTCACAGAGGAAAATAATAAAAAATAATCATTTGAAATTAAATATGAGATATCGTTCGTAAAAACGTGTGCACATGTAGGCCTGTGTGTGTGTGTGTGTGTGTGTTTCCGTCTAAACACACCTTGCCTTGTGTGTCTCAATGTTTGTTGGTTTTTAGACATAGAAGGGCTAGAATTGCATCACGTGTGTTCAGTGTGTTTCATTTTGGTCTTTTTTTGTAATTATATTTAATGAGCGCGTGCTCACTAATAACACACTAACACTCGTGCATGGGAGTGCACATCGGTCTACACACACAACACAGTAGAACAGGAGAATCTCATATCCACACCACGTCCTCCTTTGTAATATCAAAAAGCTAATTTCCTTCCCACCCTTTGTCATGTATAAACATGCAATTTTTTATATATATATATATATATATATATATATATATATATATATATATATCAGCATGTCTGACTGCTCCTACACTTTACTGAGAGCTGGTAGCCTGGAGACAGAGGGGAACCCATGGCGTAGTAGTAATAATAATAATGTGACAATTCCCCCCCTGTAGACTGTGTCTGGTACACATTACTGTACTCTGTGTTATTAAAATCCCAATGACGATGGAGGCGTGTGGTTTATGAGACGGAGGGCGGCGGCCCTGTAGATTTCGCCAGGCTGTGATGATTATACACTGCCACCAGTTTCTTCATGGGGCAGCGCCAATTAGTTCTTCGTTAGAATTTTGAAGAAGGCTGGCGCTACAATGCAAAACAATTCATTTCTTCCTTTGTCTTTTTGTTGACACACACACACACACACACACTTTACTTTTGGCTGAAACAAGCAAATTAAAGTAATCTGTGAGCCCATGGGCGATTATTATTGTTTTTCTGTATAGCTCTAATTATAGTATAATGTATTGTATTGGAAGTCACATCGTTGATCATTCAACCCTTACACACGTGGAGTTAAATAACTGGTAAGCATTGGTAAGTGAGCAAAGTTGTAGTCGTGGTATGTGGGGCAGAGAACTGTGGGGAAGACAAAATAGTGCCTTTAGTGACCACTGTGACGATGACAAGCCTTCATCACAGAGGCGTCATCTCATCGTGACATAACTATTGCCACCACTGGCCTGCCCACACGGCTGTAGTCTAATGAACAGAATGAGCTGCGCCGGTCACCGTGTTCAACCCTACGACGACTCCTCTGTGAAACAGGCCTACAGAAGGGATGACAGATTTGTTGTTTACTTCCGGGTAGACAAGCGACAAGGCGTTGTACAGAATTATAAGGTGAGGAAGAGACCGGAGGTGAGCTTTGAGCTCATTTGCATGACATATTCTGTTAAGTGGAGTCTATTAACAAACATTAAGCTTCATAAGGGATATTAATGTTTTGTCATGAATGGTAGGTTCCTACAGCTGCCCACGTTACGGGTACAACCAGTCTAGTCAAATTGCAAGGAATATGTGTGGTGATATATATCATCCGTCCATGATCCATTTCTTATTTGTGCCATAACTCCTTGTTATGTTATATTTAGTTAATGCCCTGTGATAAATAACCAATATCTTTGTAAACCCCCAGTTTAGTTAATTATCTACAATGAATGTGTTGACACATACGAGTGCAATGTAAAAAAGTACATCACATTTAAATAACGGTTACTTGCACCGCTGCCACAGTACAGTGTACAGCTCGTACACTCGTTAATTAGCTGGATCTAAAGTTGAACACCTTTGCTGGTTTGAGCTGGAAACTTAAGGCTTCTTTAAATACAAATTCCTGTCACTCGGCAACCCAAAACACAACAGGGTTAGGACATGTTCCTTTCTATTCAGTCAGCTGCTCCGCCATTATAACGCTATAATGCCTCGATGCTTCTCTACCAGGAAGTAAAAACGTAACCAACTCTGCTGGCAATCGTCAACTCTCATTGTGACTCGGGCAATATGAACAAAACAGAAAATGTCATTGTGCTTGTTTGACACCATAGAGTCATGGAAGAAGTTACTGAGGAGTGAAGATCAACATCCCGTCCACACCAGAGATGCATTGCTCAACATTGTGAATCTTTTCAACGAACTACGAGTTAACACGAGGTTAGATCACAATAATTGATTTGTTATTATGTAATAAGTATTTGGTAATGACCCATAATATATTAACAGCCTCCTCTTTCATTATCTAAAATTGCTGGCAGTTTTGCTTACACATATTAAATTCATTTTTCTAGTATATAATGACTTAGGATACCGAAAATACAATGTAACTAACTCATTATTGTTATCTGAAGAGTCATTAAGTACGGCTCTGTTGATCCATGGAAGAATTATGGAAGAATTATGAATTATTATCTTCCTTTAAATAGTCTATGGTCATGGATACGGATATTTGGGTAAACCATATTCCTAAGTATTCCTTTTCTGACATGCGTCTTTGCTCATATGCAATGTTTTGTTTGTTAAATATGAATGTATATGCTATGTAATGTTGTTTAACTCATTGTCATTATAATAATGCATATTTAATTGCATGCATGGAAATATATGATGCATTTCGAGTCACATTTAGTAAAAACTGACATCTATTCGTCAAGAAATGTATCATTGAGTAATGGGACCGTTTTTGGATTAAAATACAAATAATTGTGAAATGGCAAGAAAGTCATTCTATCATACAATATTTTAGTCTTTTGAATGAAGGTGTTTCAATCTAAATAGGTAGAAACATTTCAACTCTAGGGTCATTCTTATGTGTGTCTGTTCGTATGATTTTCCAGATTTTGTTTTTTAAAAAATACATTACTTCCTATCAAAAATTTAAACCTGAGATTCAAATTTTTCCAAGGGTTGTAGGCAGTTTTTGGCGATGTAGGAAAGAACCATGTTTGCTGTGGAGTAATGACTGAGTGGCTTATTCTCTAGTAAATCCCCCCACCCCACCCCTACCCCACTTTGACAACTGTAAAACGACGTTGAGACCCACATTTCTACAAAACAGGTATTTTTTCTAAAACTGCTTTAAACTCACCGACATCACCTTGAAGACGAACACAAAAAATGTTAGTCCTAAGACATTAATATCACCGCTAGCTAGCTGTAGCGTACACAGTCATTGCGGGGTCATCGGCGTCAGACCACTGTACTGATGTGAGACCACTGTACTGATGTGAGACCACTGTACTGATGTCAGACCACTGTACTGATGTCAAACCACTGTACTGATGTCAGACCACTGTACTGATGTCAGACCACTGTACTGATGTCAGACCAGCGTACTGATGTCAGACCACTGTACTGATGTCAGACCACTGTACTGATGTCAGACCACTGTACTGATGTCAGATCACCGTACTGATGTCAGATCACTGTACTGATGTCAGACCACTGTACTGATGTCAGACCACTGTACTGATGTCAGACCACTGTACTGATGTCAGACCACTGTACTGATGTCAGACCAGCGTACTGATGTCAGATCACCGTACTGATGTCAGAGTCAGTCAGATCACTGTACTGATGTCAGACCAGCGTACTGATGTCAGACCACCGTACTGATGTCAGACCAGCGTACTGATGTCAGACCACTGTACTGATGTCAGACCAGCGTACTGATGTCAGACCACTGTACTGATGTCAGACCAGCGTACTGATGTCAGATCCACCGTACTGATGTCAGGACTACTGTACTGATGTCGACCAGCGTAACTGATGTCAGATCAACCGTACTGATGTCAGATCACTGTACTGATGTCAGACAGCATACTGATGTCAGATCACCGTACTGATGTCAGATCACCGTACCTGATGTCAGACTACTGTTACTTGATGTCAGACCAGCCTAACTGATGTCAGCCACTGTACTGATGTCAGGACCACTGTACTGATGTCAGGACCAAGCCCTACTGATGGTCAGACCACCGTGACTGGATGTTCAGATCACCGTACTGATTCCAGACCACTGTACTGATTGTCAGCCCACTGTACTGATGTCCAGCCAGCCTACTGATGTCAGATGCACCGTACTGATGTCAAGGATCACCGTACTGATGTCAGCCACCGTACTGTGTCGTCGGCCTCCGTCCCGGCTTCTTGGGCTTGCCTTGGGCAGGGTACTCAGGTACCTCCAGGTGTCGCCGGGCGTCCTCCCTGGTTCCTGCCTCACGTAGTACACCACATAGGAGATGACCCATGGCGAACCAGCCAAACATGGGTCACCAGCATGGGCATAGTCCGTGGTGGCCGCCATTGGCCAGGTTGCACAGGTCCGTGTCCACGGCCAAGAAGGGCCTCCCCCTCCTGGTCGCGGAGCTCTGAGCTGCGGCACAGCACGCGGGCTGCCGCCTCGTGGTTGTGGGCCATGCCGCCGATGGCCTGCTGCAGGGCACAATCGCAGTGCCAGGGGTTGTCGTCCACCACCACGCGAGCCTTGAGCCGGGCAAAGGCGTCCTTGTGCACGCTGGCGATGCGGTTGTGCGACAGGTCCAGCACCTGCAGCGTGGCCTCCACGCCGCTAAAGGCGCCCTCGCCCAACGTCTCCACAGCATTGTAGGACAAGTTGAGGTCCCGCAGCAGTCCCAGGCCCCGGAAGACGCGGTCGGGCACGGCTGTGATCTGGTTGCGGTCCAGCCTGAGCACCACGGTGTCCACGGGCAGGTCGCCGGGGATTTCCTTCAGGCGCGAATGGCTGCAGTTGACGTTGAGGCCCTGGTGGTGCACGTGGAGGTGGTGGAGGTCGAAGCGCTGGCAGACGCAGCCCTTGGGGCACATGCTGGCCGAGGGGAAGCAGAGGGCCATGAGCACCAGGCTCTGTAGGAGCAGCCACATGGGGAGCGAGCGGGACAGCCACACGTCCAGCAGAGTCATGCTGAGAGCATCCACTTGCAGCATGCCGCCCGGGGGGACTCCCTCCGATGCCGCCGCCGCCGCTCAGTCCCTCGCAAGGACGCACGCACACCCCATGGTGCTGGGCGGAGAGGGACGCGTCACGATCTGTCCCCTCGGAGGACTGAATCACGTGGGGGTTCTGTCATCGTATGGTCCGCTCTCTAAACACAAAAATAGAAGGAACACAAAAGCCAACACTGTCAGGGGGGGGGGAAAAAGATAACTGGTGTAATGTTCGCCTCTTGCCATAATAATATTGATCCTCGTTAATAATGTCCTAATCACCAAAAGCAAGTCGTGTTCACAGTCACAGTTCTTATGTTTAAGTACATTTTAAATTAAATTTGAAAGGTCGTAACCACTGCACGAGAAGCTAGGAATAACATTTGTTCCGACACAAACCAAAAACATTATTGTTCACAAAATAACCCCCAAAATACAAAATAGAAATACTAAAATGTCCTTTGACACAGTTACAAAAACATAGAGGAAACACAGAGAAAATACAGAAAAACTGTTCATGTTGAGAGTGCATTGTTTGCCCCTGTAGCAGTGAGCCTTCGTTCTCTGTCCACTGCACCCCCCCCACCACACACATAGACAGGTGTGCACGATGGAAAGAAAAAGGTCTGGACAATGGCGAAGTAATGACGGATCTATTGCATGGAGTTATAGAGCTTGTTTGTTGGACCTATGCATACAAGGAGTCGTCATCCATTAAAAAGGGACTATTGACTCACTTTGTTGACCATGTTGTGATTTGATCCCTAGGCAATGTCTGGGATTTCGATAAATGGGAAAAGGACCATTTTTAATTGGTGTGTCTTTCTTTAACGTGATCCTGTTTTCTGATAAACTGAATGAATAGGCCTACGGCACGGTGACCATATCAACAAAACTAATTCGCGTTGTGCTCCAAATGTTTTTGTGCGCTTACATAGAAAATGATTAAGCAAAGAGGGTGAACGTGTCGTGGAGTAGATTCGTGTGTCAACTATAATTGTGTTGAAATCATCAGTGTGACATTTTCCTCTACAAGCAGCAGACACCACACACACCACACAGATAATAGACCCGCTATAATAATAGTAATCATGTCACCATGTCCACTTCAACAGAGACTCAATGAAGCCTTTCAAAATAAGTTTTGTTATGCAGATGAAATGACAATTACATAATTCACATTCACTCCTGGTAAGTTTTGCCTCCTGAGTGGGTGCACTCATTCCATACTTGCCATTAAAAATACAAGAACACCGCAGCCACGCTGTTTGGTGTCATAACAAAAGCCCCGACACGTGATTCAACACTTTTGAGGTGGAAATCAGATTTTTTAAGTGAAGACAAATTACCTGCATCAGACACCCCTGCCCATTACAATCTTTTGGCAGCGGCTGGAAGAATGCTCCCAATCAACAGAGGGCTGTTAGTGCACTGGTGAACTGCACTTTTCAAGGCCTCATCAGCGCTGTTTAGGCAGGATGAAATGAATCACGCACCTGCTTGGAGAGGGGCCGGGGGACCCGAGGGACTAGCCCTTTTCTTCTAAGGTAGTGTGCTTTAATGAAGACTACCTGCTGATGATTCACAGCAGACATGCGGGTCCAAATCAACCATTAGACACACCTTGAGAGCTCTCTTTCTGAGAGGTTTACCAACAACTTTTTTATGGCGACAAACATTGTTTTTTAAACAATAGACCCAAGGAGCTTCTAGAAAGGTGCAGAGTAAAAGTATGACATTTACCCAGAGAAATGATTTAATCATTTAAATTGTTGTGGGTCTATATTGGATGTTTTTGTTTGTCTCTGTAAGATGTCTGACGCTTGGCTCCCCGCTTGTGAGCCAATAGGATACCGATGTATCACATGGTATCTCTGTTGTCAATGTTAGAAAAGTTATCAATTGTACCTTTAATACCAATGTGCCCTATAGCATATACAATTACATGACTATTGTTTACACAATAA
>PIJE02003333.1:7500-27500 GCA_002895965.2 Coryphaenoides rupestris | reverse complement strand
TGCTTGCGTGTGCGTGCGTGTGCGTGTGCGTGTGTGTGTGTGTGTAGGTGTGCTGAGGTTAAGCTAAGTTAGGCTGGGTGACCATGGTGACCAAGAGAGGGGGAAGCTGAGAGAGAGTGAAAAAAGGGAACCTTTATCTGGTGATTTGAATAAGATGGCCTGGATCTGTCACAGCGTTCGCACCTCTGCATTGTCTATGAGCCGTGTATGCAAAACAACCACGGCGACAACAACAAGAACAACAAGAACAAGAACAACAACTGCTTAACCGAGCAGTCGACACTACAGCGCTCATTGTGCTAACGTGGTGGGGGGCGGGGGCGGGGGGTACGTTTGCTCCTGTTGTTTCGGGTGTAGGCAGCGAGCAAACATACCGTGGCATTGTCTGCTAAATTCTCCTCATTCAATCCACTCCCCCCCCCCCCCCCCCCCCCACCACCCACCACCACCTCACCCCCCCCACCCGCCCCCAACTCCGCCAAACACCCCTCCCCTGTGGGCCGAGTGATCATCCTTGCCATGTTCCCGAAAACCTTGTCTCTCTCTCCTCTCTGGTTGGTCCCCACCCGCCTCCTTCTATCGAACCAGCCTCCCTACACCTGCTCAGATAACCCCCCCCCCCCTCTTCCTCCTCCTCCTCCTCCATCTGTAGACTCCAGCCTCCTCACGTTGGCCCCGACGCCCCCCCTCCCCGTTATTACTCACTGCTCTCTCTTTATCTTTAGAACAACTCACGGGCTCTCTCTCTCCGGCAGCTCCCCCATGGAAGCCCGCAACACAAACTTCCTCTCGGTGCGTCTTTTGCATAAAGAAAAAAAAAAAAACACAAAACAAAAAAAGCAACGAGACGACTAAACCCTTCGCTGGCGGAGAGAGAATTCCCGCTGCGAGATGTTAGATAGTCGGCAACGTATGCCGCTCGCCGCTGCTCTAAGTGCACCCTCGACCCGCTTTGTTTCGCTTCCAGCTTCTAGTTTTTTTTAATTTAATTTACTGAAAATGTATTGAAAATAACGTCTAGAGTCTAAACAAAAAATCTGGATATTATATTCCCGGTCCCAGTTTTCGTTTTCGAGAAATCAAATGACAACTAACAACAATAACAAAAAACGCAGAAAAATATGCCTATATATTTTGAGAGGAGGTGAGGGGATAGAGCTGGGGCGTGACTCACCTTCACGTCTGAGAAGAACATCTTGAGCATGTTGGAGCTGGGGTAGCGGGCGTAGAAGAACATCAGCTTGGCCTTCTTCAGGTGGTTGGGAGACAGGCCCTCCTGGATCTGAGGGACGGCCGCTGTTAAGGCTAACGCACGCACAGAACGTTGTGGAAAGCCCACAACAACAGACCCGGACGCACGGATATTCATTCACCTGACCTCGGCGGTCTTATCACACAAGATCATGGAAAATATGAACGTGATATTGTTATTATGAGGATTATTAGGATTATTATTATTATTAGTAGCAGTAGTAATATGTGAAGGTCATGTCCGAGATGATGTGGTGTTTGCACTCAAATCTATTTTTCGTTTTTTTGGTGTTGCTAGGGGCGGGGCTAAGTCGAGCGCGGCGGCGGCGTTCCCGGGGAAAAGTGCCATTTGCTTTAGCAATTAGCCACCAGTCCGTATCAGGGTGTGCGAGCGAGCGTCACGGTAAACAGAACGTTGGCCGGCTTTGTCGCCCGTGTTTTTACATAAGGAGGCTCATTTCACAGTCAAGCAAAGCAAATGGCTTTCGCCCTACAACTCCCCCCTCCCCACCCCCGCCCTCGCCACCGACACCAACCTCCACCCAAAAAAGGGAAGAAAAAATAAATAAAAAGAAACATTTGCATATCACAGACAAAAGACAGTCGTTGACGCCATGGTGACAGGCAAGGAGGCCTAATGGCTTGGCGGCAACATTTGCCAAGTCTGAACAAGACGCGACGATGATGTCGGCTTTATATTGGGGGGGGGGGGGGGGGGTAGAAAGCCTGAGAAGCTGCAGTCCACAAGCACTGGCCTTGTAATGTTCACACAAACATCCAGTATGTATATCTATATATATCTATATATATATATAGGCGCATATTCAAATACACATTAGAGCGTGTATCTCTCTAATGGATCCCCTGGACAGAGCGGCGGAGGAGATGGCATTGAGCTACTGGGGGTTGGGGTGGGGGAAGGGGGGGGGGGCACCTTGAGGAATAGAATGATTTCAACCTTCAATTACAACCCCGTCCTCCTCCCACTGCACCACCCCTGCCCCCCAGCCTCTCGCTGCCACTGCCAAACCCCTCGGAGAAGGGAAAGGAGGAGGCGGAGGAGGAGGTGGTGGTGGTGGTGGTGGTGGTGTGGGAGGAGGAGGAGGAGGAGGAGGAGGAGGAGGAGGAGGAGGAGCAAAAAAAGAAGAACAGGGTGGCTTGCTTGGAGGCTTTGGACTCATACAGCGATGGGAGGGGAGAGGGGGGTGGGATGGTGGCGGGCACGGGGGGGGGGGGGGGGGTGGAAGGATGGAGGGGGGTCGGAGGAGGGAGGCTGCAACACATCTGCGTCGCTCGACCAGCCCGAGCCCATTCCATGGTGAATTAACAGCCGTATAATGCAGCTGATAATATCAACGAGGGGGATAAGACATTGAAAAGGGGGGAATGGGAGTGGGTGGGGTGTGAGGGTGGTGGGGATGTGGGTGGTGGTGGGCGGTGTGTTGAAACGGCCAGGCTGCTTCACCGAGGAGCAGTGGCCCGGGCCCAGGGTAGGAGATGGTGGGGGTGGTGAGGAGGGGGATGCTTTTGAATGAACACAGCGGATACTGTCCTGAGTGAGTTCCCTTTCCCCCACGAAGGCGATCCACACTCGAATGGGCCCCCCGCCCCCCCGCCCCGATGCACGCTGCGCTCCTTGGGACGTTATTTATGTCACCGATACGAGACGGGGGCCCGTCATTGTAAAAATCAGTCAAGTGTCCACACATATATGTGTAACTACAGAGCGGAGAGCGGGAAGAGGGAGAGAGTGGGGGAGAGAGAGAGGGAGCGAGAGAGAGAGAGAGAGAGAGAGGGCATCAGCTGTTAGATTGAGCTGCCCTTGGCCCCAGGGTTACACAGGGTCCCCCATTATAAAGGCAGTGAATGGCAAACCATGCTGGGCTGGCTCCTTAAAGAGCTTGTCTACATTGTCTACCGGCTCGGTGTAGAAGAGAAAGAAGAAAAAAGAACGAAAAGAGAAAGAGAAAGAGAAAGAGAAAGAGAGAGAGAGAGAGAGAGAGAGAGAACGAGAGAGAGAGAGCCAGAAGAGAGCCTTGAACGCGAGGGAGGTGGCTTACGCAAAGAGGCTCTTTTGGGGGGCGGGGGACAGGGGGGTGGATAGTGGGGAGAGGAGGGGAGGGGAGGGGAGAGGAGGGGTATTCTGGTGGGCTGGTGTTGCACTGACAGGCCTGGCCAAAAGAGCAGCTCTCCACTCTCCACAACACACCATCTGCTCCAAGTGCGGGCGATACAATGGCCCCCACAGAAGGAGCGATACGGGGCCGGGAGAGATAGAGAAAGACGGCGCAAAAGGGAGACAGAGAAGGGAGAAGGGAGGCGGGAATTCTTCATTTAAAATAAAGTGCATATTGGTTTTGCCATTCTGCCAAAGAGGACGCGGCGAAACACATTCCTTTTCAGCGTTTGAAATGACACTTTTTCCCCCCCCCCCACCCACAGCAGAAACAAAGACATTGACATTTTACCGCAAGCGCCAATCGCCAAAATATCACCTCCCTTTAGTTGATAATTAAGGAGGCCCATATCTGATGAGCCGTTTTCATCTCCAATTCGCTCACAGCTTGCAAATGTAATTGTGATTGGACTAAAGGGTGGAATGCGGGGCTATTATTTTGTCATGATGGTGCCCTCACACCAGCTGGCCCACTGTTCGCCTGCCACATCTGACAAGACATCACCGTGCCTCACATCACTTCCCCCGATGCCCAAAGTCATGAGAGGGAAATAGCTGCTCCGATTCCCTAATTCCAGGTGTAAGGACAAGATATTCTAAGTCCCGGCGAGGAACAAATGGGGGAAATTGATGGCGGGGCCATCTGCTGTGAAACATCACCGGGCGCCGGTGAACTTGAACGCAACCTCGCAAAATGTCTGACAAGCTGTTGTGCGGCTTTATTTCCGCGGTGCGGAGTTAACAGTAAGAAAGCTACAGGAATCACGTTAAATAATTCTTCCTCTGGGAAAATTTGAATATTCCATTAAAGGAACCATCTGTGAATTCAGATGGTTCAGCGCGGAAGAACCCGCTATTCATAAATGTCAAACTAATTATTACCAACAACACTGAGCACTGTATTTCTGATCAAGGCAAACAAACTTATTATTTTTTTTACAACCTGTTAAACAAACATGTCACAAAATAAATATATGTGGACATGTTGGCCCATTCTTCCCATTTCATACAGTGCATCTGTTAGATCCCCAAATGCACGAAAGCAACAATGAAAGCGACAGCATTTGGCATACGCGGATATTGTTTGTTTTTCTTCTTTCCCTGTGCCTCACTCTCCCTCCCTCCCGCTCTCTCTCTCTCTCTCTCTCCTCTCTCTCTCTCTCTCTCTCTCTCTCTCTCTCGCTCTCTCTCCCTCCCTCCGTCTCTTTTCCCTTTTCTCTGTGCGTCCCTCCATCGGGAGCCTCTACAAGCGGAGGATTATGGATCTCGGGGAAGCGTTCACCCCTGGGTCAGAAGACAAGACAAGGCGAGGTAATGAAAGATAAACAGCTCGCTGCAAACACCTGTTAACGTTCGCTTCAAAGAAAAGACGGGCAGGAGGGGTGGAGGGAAATATAAAAGAAGTATTTGGCTGCCAAGCAACAGCGGAAAGCCCCCCCCGGGCTGTTGACAGATCTTTATGAAATGAAAAAAAAGAAAACAGAAAAAAGAAAAAGGAAAGAAAAGAAACCCAAATGATTGTTGGTCTTTTTACAACGGAGTGATGGGAGGAACACAGGAGGAAAAACACAAGCATAAATATACATCTTTACTAAGGCCTCAGGCGAACCTTTACTGATGCACGCACACCACCACACACACACACACACACACACACACACATGCATACACACATGTGTGCACACACACTCCCTCTCTCTCTGACACACACACACACACACACACACACACACACGTGCACACACAGCACACACATGGACAAGCACACACACGGACAAACACACACACACACACACACACACACACACACAACACACAGGCACAGGCACAGGCGCACACTCACGGTCACACACAAAGGAGCCTAGCCCTGGAGCAATCAGGTAATCATCAGAAACCGAGCCATGAACATCAACATAAAACGCGCGGCAGTGGTGTGTAACAAACATTCACTTAACAACAAGAAACGGCTTTAGAGAGCGAGCACACAAAAAGGGGAAAAAATGTATAATTACGAATTAAATGATTTGAAAAAACTAACTGCGGAACAGCACTTTTCTGACACAAACCATATTAGTTAAGAGGCGTACTTTTTTTTTGGGGGGGGGGGGTGGTAGAGTATGGGTGGGTGGGGGGTGCTGGAGGGTAACAGAACAGGGTATTAGCCCCGCATGGGTCTCTCGGGGATTCAATTTGAGCCTCCCCTAGGGGCCCGGCTCCTTATCCCCAGGCCATAATCGTGGCACACTGAAGGTTACACTATAAGGCAGGCCATAACATTATCAGATCCCATCTCTTTGTCTGCTCTTTGATATTTGATTTTTATGAAAGGGTTGTCGGAGTGCCGCATATTGTGTGGTCCACACAACCTTGGGTGTAAAATGTGTCGAAAGATGTGCTTTTAAATTTAGAAGATGGGGGAAATGAAGAGGTGTGAGGCTAAATAAACTACAGAAAATATGAAGAGCCATCGGAGGAGCGATAATAAAGATTCAGAAACCTTTCAGACGCTTGGTTTTTATCGGCACAAAATGTAAATATTTTCCTATTTTTTTCATCTGCTAAATTGCAAGACTGAACATGAATAACTGCAGAATTATTATTAGTATTATCTTTTACATATTCACGATAATAAAATAAACCAACTAAAACTATACACACTGGAAGTAAGGGAAGCAATTTATTGCTCCTGTTTAAATAACAACTTTACCACCTTCCTCTTTCTTTTATCACTCTCTTCGCGTAAAATCTCTCTACCGTCAACACATACAAGCACACACACGCACGCACGCACGCACACACACACACAAATGCACGCACACACACACGCACACACCTACCGATTGTCGCAAAGGATACGTTGCTGCCTGAGTAGGGCGAGATGTCTGACATGTCCTGGAGGTCGCCACACTCTGACTTGATGAGGGACAGGGAGAGGCCCTCCGCAGTGCTGCCCGGGTGGGCCGGCGAACACGAGCGGTGGTGGTGTCCCAGGTGGTGGTGGCCCGACGCCATCTTGGTCCTCAGGCTGGTCTCCCGGGACAGGTCCATGGAGTCTGGCGAGGAGCGATCCTTGCCCGGGTAGCCCCCCGGGGGCCCGCCCAGGGAGCTATGGAAAGGGTAGTTCATGAGAGGCAGCGGGAAGGGGTGCCTGAAGGAGGGGGGGCTGAAGCCCATGGAGGCCGAGAGGGAGGAGGGGTGGAGGGGGGGGTGATGGTGCCCGCCGTGGGCGCCCACGGCCGAGGACTGGTGGTGGTGCTCGCTGATGGGGGTCTTCCTCACCACCAGGGGCAGTGCCTCCGTCTGGTCGTTGACGATGCCCGGCATCCCCGGCATGCCGGCGAAGGTGTCCAGCGGGTTGGGAATGATGACGTCTCCGCTCCACTGCAGCCGCTGGTTCGCCGTGTGGAAGTTGGGGTTGTCTCCATTGACGACGGTGGGGAACCTCTCGGGGGGCACCGGGAGCGGCGGGAAGGCCTGCTGCGGTGTGGGGCGCGGTGGCTTGGCGAACACCTTCACCACGGTGTCCACCACCTGCGTCATGGCGGAGTTGAGCTCCTGCTTCAGCGTCTCTGCCAGCTGTTTACCTTCGGTATGCATAGAGGAGACCCCCTGTCCTTTCCCCCTGCCTGGCGCCTCTCTTCTGGGCTTCTGTCCCACGGCGAGCAGCGCCTGCTCCTGGAGCAACGCCCGCGCCCGGTCCAGGAAGTGGCCCGGGTCCAGATCAGACATCTCATTGTCAGAGCGCATGTCGTCACCGCCCCTGTCGTCTCCGGCGGTATCGGACCGGGCCGGGCTGTCTTCGGACATGTTGCCCAGGTCGTTGTGGAGGTCGTTGTGGAGGTCGTTGTGTTCCGAGTCGTCGGTGGAGTCGTAGATCTGGAAGAACTTCTCCTGTAGCTGACGCAGCTGCTTCTGCATGTCCTCCAGCTGCAGCTTCAGCTGCCGCCGCTCCTCCTGCTTCTGCTCCTTTCGCTGGCACACCAGCTGGGTGAAGCTCTGCTGCTGCTGCTGGGGCAGCCGCTGCTTGCGCTTGTTCTCCCGGCTCCCTGCGCCACCGCCGCCGCCACCACACACCTCCACGCCCCGCGGGCTGCTGGGAGCCTGCTGCCGGGCCTGTGGCGGAGCGCAGTCCATCTCCATCTCTCGCTCGGCGTCCACCTCCCGGTTGTGCTCGCCGGAGTGCCGGGAGATGGCGGGGATCACCACGCTGGGCGAGTGGCTCATCCCGCGGATAATGTTCTCGACCCGGGCGCGCTTAGCCCGCAGGTGCTCGTCATTGAGGCGCTCCATGTCGAAGGCGCCCAGGCCGGGGGGACGGCCGAACGGGGACAGAGACTCCTGGGGACTACTGTCCTGGGAGGAGTTGCTGCAGGCGTCCTCCTGGGGAACCTCGGAGCCGATGCTGGAGAGCCCCGAGCCGGGGAAGCCCCCGTCGCCGCCGCCCCGGTCCCCGCCCCGGTCGCCTCTGTCTCCCCGCTCCCCTCCGCCGTTTTTGGCCATGTTGTTCTTGAGGAGCTGGGAGATGATGGTGGCCCCTGGGAACGGCATCATGGCCTCCTCGTAGGAGTTGGCCCTCTTCAGCAGCTTCCGGAGCACGTTGGACTTGGACTCGCTGTCGTTGGCCGAGAGCACGCCGGGCCCGCCGTGCGGCTGCACCACGGAGCAGTCCCTGGAGTCGCCGTCCGATCCGTGGTGGGAGTGGGAGTGGGAGCTCAACGAGTTCATGGCACCGAAAATGGCTGCTTTGGCGCGGGCGATGTGATCAGTGGTCAGTGTCGCGGTGGCTGTGGCTGCAGAGTTGGCGGAGCTGCCCACGGTCCTCTTCACACCGATGTCTACGCGTCGTCTCTTGGTTTGTCTGCTCAGGAGGGAGTCGCTGTCATGGTCCTGCATCACGGGCTGCGTGGCTATTTGGCCATATCCAGCCAAGCTAATCCTGTCGGATCAGAGCCTCTGCGTCGTACCTAAGAGTGATAACACACACACACACACACACACACACAAGCTTTATCACTCATCAAATTATTCAATTGCAGTGGCCAATTTGTTCTCCCTTAAATTAATGAACAGACTTATATGAGTTAAATAACCAGAATTATAACATATTATGACAACATGAAAGGTGTACGCTTGGAATTGAGACAAATGAAAGGAAAAAAAAAGATGAGTTCTCCAGGGAATTACTTTATCGAGAGACATTTAAGCGAAGACGGTGCATAATCCTCTGCCTAAGTGTTTTGCACTGTGCCCAGGATATCGGTGGTTCCGTTTAAGAGACAGAGAGAGCGGATGGGATGGTGGGGGGTTAATGGACAAGAACAGCAAAGATGGGGGTCAGAATTAGGCCTTGTACATCTACATTCCAGGGCAAAGTCCTACATTTTATCCTGTCCCATGTCACAAGCGGTGCGACACTGAACCAGTTCCCACGGAAGACAAAGCTGCATAATATTATGATAATTACTTAAGTACTTGTCCTCATTTCCATGTTCTGTAGTGTGAACCCGGGATCGAAGCTATTAACTTGGCAAAATCAAGAAAAATGAAATAAGGGTTGGATTAAGATTATCTCACAAATATGGTTTAAAGGATTTTTTTCCCCCTCTGTGCCGGGTAATGTAATGTTTCATATTCGATATCCTCCATCGGTATGATTTTGAACATTTACAAACTGTTTTCACACTAATCGGTAATGGCGTTAAAGCCTATAAGCAATGAGAAAAGACACATGAAAGAAACAATTAAAAAGGCCTATTGATTTTTTCTGTGCCAGCGTGGGCTCACTTCAGTGTGTTTTTGCTTGTCTTTTCATCTGGCAAGGGCAGTTAATTCTGCTCAAATGAATAGGTCACCGGGGTCAGCTCTGGCAAGAATCAACCTAAAGCGTTCTTACAAAAAAACCTTAATGCCCCCCTGAAAAGCTAAACGCTCGGTCACAATTGGGTGTGCAGCAGTTACGTCTTAGTCAGTGACATGTCAGCTGTATGAATACTGAGATGTACGGAGATAATTTTAACATTCCAAATGTTTGAATTAGCAAACATAAAAACATAAAAACACCTTGTGATGAGTGCTACTAATTTTTTTTACATTTGGTAAGATTATAATTTCTGTTTATTGATTCTTGTAATAGAAAAAATATTTTCAGAATAGAGTACCCTACTTAAATTCGTGCCAAGTAAACAATGTTTAAATAATGCTGAACATTGAAGGCAGGTGCTATTCAATACGCATTTACTTTTTGGAATGATACATTTTATTTTCCCACTATAGGCCCATACAATTGCCTTTAAAATAGTCAAATCTAAGTGATTACGACCACTAATATTAATTATAATGATGGGCTTGGTCAGAGGCACAAAGTGCACAGAACATGCACGCACACGCCCATGCACACAACACACACACACACACACACACACGCCCATGTGCACACGACACACACACAATCACACACACACACACACGCCCATGTGCACACGACACACACATACACACGCGCGCGTTTAACGAGCCATTGTTTTAATTACATTTTAAATGATACATGATGTATTTTTATTATCATGTACCCCGGTGTCACCCACCGGCCTGCACCATGTAGGCATACCGAGGGATAATTGTCGAAATGTTAGTCCAGTAGTCGTTTAGGCCTATTTGGGGAACAGATTAAATAAAAGCATGAAAGTTAAAAAAAACCCCAAAACATTTAAGTGGAAGAGATGGTCACATTTTCCACATTTTCCAATGTTCCAAGCTTTCCACAATGAAACAAATGTCCTCTAAAATAAAATAAAATTACATTTAAAAAAAAAAAGCCACATCTCCACATGAAGTTGACAAATGGCAGCAACTCAGTCAGTCTTGACATTCATCTCCAGCAACAAGTTCAAACAAACAGGGCGCTCTATCTGCGACCCCGCACACCCTAACAATGGGCTCCGGTCGTTATCGCTGGAAATAGTCGCCAACAACAACACCTGTCTGCCTCCCCGACGGCGCACCTGTCCCCCCACTGCCCATGCGCACTGTCGCACTTGGAGGACCTTTCGACAATTTCAAGGAAACACAGCGCAGATGAACAATGACTTGTCCTCCTCCTCATCTTGTCTCAAGTATAGCCCACCTACTGTACACCCTACACATTTATTTTATTTATTTAAGTTATGGAGTTAAGTTACGCTCACCGATTCCAAATAAATTAGCGAGTCTATTTTCCCACTATTTGAATCAAAGAAAGAGATCAAGGGTATAAAGGCACCGTCACAAAAGCAACGTCTGTCCCTGCAGCCTGTATTATTATTATAGTAGATAAGTAGAGCGAATTTACTTTGGACGGTGCGGGGTGACAGCACGAAATAACCCCAGCTCATAACAATAGCTATAACAACAGTAATACTACTGATTATAACGATAATAAACAATAAGTATGCCGCAGAATATATTCGAAGAGGAACTGACCAAGGTGATGAATGAAGCCGCGTTCACACCGCATACACACATTACAATTAAGTAAGTAAAAAAAAAAAGAAAAAGAAATAGCGGGACGGAAAAAGTCGAGGACATTATATCGCAGGGGCGCAATTGAAACATCTATTATTTAAAAAAAAACTTCACAAAGTTACGATTCGTGTAACTTCGGAGCCACGGACGCGGAGACCAACGCTGCCTCCCCGTTAAGAGCTCACACACTGTATACAGGAGGCTGCTGATGCTGAGGACACACACACACTTCACACTCACACTCACACACACACACACACACACACACACGGAGGTGCCACGAGTCTACATGTCTGTGAGCCTATCTCTCACACACACACACACACACACACACACACACTCAGCACTTGATTAGTATTTTTTATTTGTTGTTATTTATTTATTTATTTAATTTTTTTTGCCCCACCAGCACCAGAACCACCAGAGTCCAGTAAGAACAAGAGGAAGGTATCCGAGGACAAGGTTACTATACTATACTGCTACTATACTACTACTATACTACTACTATACTACTACTTACCCTGTAGATGACGACGGGGGAGGGGGGGAAGAAACTCCGTTATGGCAGCAGCAGCAGCGGCGGCAGCGGCGGCAGCAGCAGCAGCACCAAAAAAGAGGGAGAGCTGCGTAAAAAATAGTATCTCTGAGAAAAGAAGAAGGAGCGGGAATAAAGTGAAGACGCGGGAGGGAATAACGCGGAGGAATAATAATAATAATCTACAGGGGGAACAAAAGAGCGCTCTCGGTGCGCCGTGTGACTCTTAAAAGACTCAAAGAGACGACTGGCGGCGGCGTCGTGGTGGCGTCGTGTCGTGTCGTCGTCAGCCCGCGAGACGGGAGGAGAGAGCGCGCCGTGAGAGTCTGTGTGTGTGTGTGTGAGTGAGAGTGTGTGTGTGTGTGTGTGTGTGTGTGTGTGTGTGTGTGTGGTGTGTGTGTGTGCGTGCGTGCGCGCGCGGGGGATGCGGACGCTTTGATGCTCCGCGGCCACTAAAAGAAGATCCACTTGAAGACACCGCGCAAGGAAACAGGAAGACGGCGCCGCGTCACCGCCAGCGCTGACCAATAGGAGCCGTCCGTCCGTCCGTCGGGGGGGTCCGGAGGAGCAGCAGCAGCACCACCACCACCACCACCACTACTACTACTAGGGCTGTAGTCATGCGCTGAACTTGAACCGAGGAATTTTTATTATTATTATTATTATTATTATTATTATTATTATTATTATTATTATTATTATTATTATTATGGCTCTACTTCGACATGCAGGCAAACAAAAAGAAAGAGAAAAAAGAACGAAAGGAAATATATATGTAAGGGAAAAAAGGAAAAGCAGCACTTGTGTGTGTAAAACTTTCATCGCAAATCAGTGAGTTGTTTCGTACTGTTCGTGCTGTTGCTTCTTTTATTTTCGGCCATTTGGATCACATTTTAATCCACCCGTATAGACTTAAGTAAGACAAATGTAAAAAAAAATCCCGGCTCATTATAGCCGTTTTAATAGGTGTGACACTGTCTGCCTTGTTACGTTTTTTTTTTGCATAATGATATTCTTATTAAAGATGAGTTTGCCTGTACAAAATAATTTCACGTGTTTTCAGTGGCTATTATATTCATTTTTTTGTTTTTGTTTTTTTACATAACGCTTATAGGCTATGATTTCATGTGTGCATATTTGCCAAGACAAGTGTCGGTGGTTATAGTGGAGGTCCTCTGTGACTATAGAGGGTCGTACTGCGCGTAATATTCCCCATGGAGACGCCACGACTGTCGATTTTACGCACAACAGACGATCACTCATCCAGCCTTTTACCACCACAAGGTCTACTCGTGGGGTGGACATTAAATGGCTCATTTTTACTTCATGCTTCTCGAAACAGCTCAATGATAATATCATTGAGCTGTTTCAAACTGACACATATTATGTGTCAGTTTGAAAGATTGATAGGCACATATTTTTGGAAAAAAATGCAAGTGACTGAGATCCGTCTGATTTGTAAAGATCTTTCTTTTTGCCACCTGTAACGCTGAACAGTGAGTTCATCGTTTTCGGTGCACATGCTGATAAATAATGTTTTTTTTCGTATCTAAATGATTGCCTTTATTCCATTGCTTTAAACAATTGAGTTTAATAGCGGTCCAATAGGCCTATTTTACACGTGTACCAATTACATGTACTATAGGTCTTACTACATCTAAAAGAGGCCATGGACCGTGACAGCTTTGGTCAATTCACTCTGTTGAACCAGTTCTTTTTGCGTTGTTGCAGAAACGTAATTCCGGATTATTAATTGACTATATTATATGGTTTGTGTAATTATTATTATTATTATTATTAGTAGTAGTAGAAGTAGTATTGTTATAATATATGTTATTTTAATATACCTACAGTATATTGTAATATATTATTATTATCATTATTATTATTATTATTATAAGTAGGATTCTACATTCCAGGTAGTAATATTATTATTATCATCATTACCCTACAATTTCATAGCGAGAGCGAATTTGATGCTGACAGACAAGGGAAACTTTCTTTTCATTATTTGCCATCACATGTTATTCATGTTGCGCATATCGCATTTTGAACACACATCACGTTTCTTTTTTTAACTGCCCTCTGCATGGACCAACAGGATTAATGCGCAGCTCTTGACGAAATTCCTTATTTTCCACTGCGCCTTTGGGTGCCAAATAGGAAAGGCGCGTCTCTTTTCCATGTCGCACGCAAGCGCAAGTGTTTTTTTTAGGGCGAATAAATTGCAACTAAGTCAGCAAAGTATAGTGTCTGGAGTGTCTTTTCCAATGCAGGTGTCCGGCCCCCCCAACCCTTGCTCCAGGACTTGCCTATAGTTCATTTGGCATCAACTCCCCCGCGGTGCGCTGGTTGCGTCTGTAGCGTGGAAAAACACGGCCTGCACGGGACATTAAAGGACCGGTGTTTGGAAAAGGGAAGGCACGGGTGGAGGTGTAGAGGAAACGGCTTCGTTAACACACACACACACATACACACACGCACACACGCACACGCACACACGCACACACACACACACACACACACACACACACACACACAACCAGAGGCACCACCTCTTATCTCACCCTATGCCAGGTGGATCGAGCATATTTATTTCAAACTTATATTTTCCCCTCTTTTGTGGAGTGCGCCCCGTCATCACCTTGATGCCCGTGATGGTGAAGGCAGATATGCTTGGCATTAAGGTGCAACCGATGGTTGAATTTACTGACACGTTTATTGGGGTTAGGGACAGAGGTGCCCACATGCAGGACGGGGCATTAAGAGAGGAAAAACAAAACAAAACGATGCCCCAAAGGGATGATTGAGGTAAATGTGTACCGTAATTAAATACTGCAGGCGAAGATAAAAGGTCCGAGTCAATAACAGTTACGGGCCTACGTTTCCATTTGACAAAAAATAAATCAAAAAATACATAAAACAACTCACGTATTAACCAATTATTACAAATATTAAAAGATAATTAGAATTAAAAGACTATTCTTTTATTATTATATTTATATATTATGATAGAATTATTTGGCTATTATTATTATTTATATTATTATTATTATTATTATTATTATTGGTAGTAGTAGTAGTAGTAGTAGTATCGGCCTAAACTGGGGCCTATATTTTTATTTGTTAACATTTATTTAACTGAATTAAAACTGTTCATTTTGGTCAGGAAAAACTGTATGTGGAGATATAGCGCGTCGAAATGTAATTCAATTGGTCCTGATGAAATAATGACTTGATGGTCATAAACAAACAGGTTGCCAGAACATGCAAAGAATTGTTTTTAATATAGAAAACGTGATGTACCGACCACTGGAGAGCGAGAGAGAGAGAGAGAGAGAGAGAGAAGAGAGAGAGAGAGAGGCGGGGAGAGATCGGGGAGAGGGAGAGAGAGAGTGATGGGGAGAGTGCGAGGTGAGAGAGAGAGAGAGAGAGAGAGAGAGAGAGAGAGAGAGAGAGAGAGAAAAAGCGAAGGGAGAGGGAGAGGGGAGCTATTTCTGAAAACACAGAGGGGCTGATAACGCTAAAAGCTGTTTTGTTCCAGAAAGGTCTTCGGGTTGTTGCATAAAAAGCTTCTCGTGTGCGGCGAGGAGGAGAGAGAGAGAGCTGGAGGAGCGAAGGGGGGAGATGATGATGAGACGCTATAGTGGACAAATGTAATAGTGAGTAGGCGTCCGACACTCCAGAAAGTCCTGACAGGGCACCGCGCCTGCAGGGACTTGATGTATTCAAGTGTCATGCCAATAATGACAATGATGGCATAAAAAAAAAACCCACAGCGAGGCCTGTGTCAAGGTAGATCAGCAGAGTAGGCCTATAAAGTTTGAATTATACCTCTGTACTTTAAGAAATGTTGGTAGGTAGCCTATACGGGGTATTTGCGCTGTAAGAAAATAACATCAATTTGCCGAGATAATACTGTTCCGTGTGCACCCGCGGTATTAGGATTATCAGTGTGGCCTGCTGTGATTGGCACCCATCCACCCCCCACCCCCACCCCCATGACCGACATTAGTGTGTGTGTGTGTGTGTGTGTGTGTGTGTGTGTGTGTGTGTGTGTGTGTGTGTCTGTGTCTGTGTGAGAATGATCTTGATGTTGAAGTTCATTCCCTGTTTGATAGGGAGTCATAGGTCTATACTCAATACAGCTATGACTCCCCCTATTAAAAAAATTCCCGCTCTCCCGTTAACTCCGCGGGAAATGCGCACACGTGCCTCGTGTCACGTGTACGCATGCGATCGCTCTTAAAACGATAACTAACTGCGTTAAGATTTACGTGCTTAAAACAGGGACTTCTTGGGGTTACAGTCGATAGGCCTACACCTGATTTGGCAATTATGGTCGACACACACACACACACAACACACACACACACAGGCATAGACTTCGTGCGAACTCGCTCACCTGTTCACAGCAACACGACGCACGCACGTAATAGCGGACTCTCGGCCTATAAGCCTACTTGGCAAACACACACAAAAAAAGGGACTTTAGCTGTCTGCTGTCTATTTATTATTTACTTCTGGGTTTTCCACAATGGAAAGGCTGCCATGGCCAACATACTGTACTATAGTGCCAACGCGGGGAAGATGAATACGGGTGTTCCACAACTTTTACGCACACTTTCAGGACTCTATTTAGGTGCGAGACTGCATGTGTGTGTGTGTGTGTGTGTGTGTGTGTGTGTGTGTGCGTGCGTGTGCGCGTATGTGTGTGTGTGTGCGTGTGTGTGTGTGTGTGCGCGCCTGTGGCCAGCCAGGAGCCCTCCTCGTCTGCGTGCAGTTCCAGTGTGCGTGTGTGTGCGTGTGTGTGTGTGTGGGGGTGGGGGGGGGCGATGGGATGGGATGGGGGCCGGGCGGGGGTGGGGGGGGGGGGGGCGTGCAGTAGCAGCGGGAGATAAGCGGCGGTCTGTTTTCACTTCTCTGATCGGCGGTAATTACATCGGTCGGCGGCGTGGAGGTAAGTGGCGCTCCCCCGGGGGGCTGTATTGTATTGTATTGTATTGTATTCGATCCTGTCCGTGCCATAAAACTAAATTACAAGGAACGAAGGAAGATATCCTACAATAACAGCGTCGAGTCGTAAAATCAAAGAGAGGGGGCTAAATTACATCCAAAAAAAAAAAACACCCCTCACGGAAAACCCATTAAGGATATGATGGGCGGGTGACTTCAAATAAAACGGAGGTTAATGAGTTCTTAATCGTGTCTATCTTTAAGGCTGGGCATCGCTAACTGCGTGTGCGTGCGCGCTGATACGCACGCAAGAAAGACACACGTGTCCTCAAGCACACACAAACACACACACACACACACACACAGACAGACAGGCAGGACCCACACACACACACACACACACACACACACACATTTATTTCCCCTTGTTTACGGTGGTTCAGAGTTCTAATTAGTTGCCTGCATTAGCACCGGGACTATTTGCTATTCTGTGCTTCAACCCTTTTGCTCTTTTCCGACTGGTTAAACACGGGTCTTCCATAGGCTATTAAGTTACATTTTGAAGGCCTAAGTAGCTATGAATTACCTCTCTGTCAACCCACACTGCGGTCTCTGGTTTCAACAGAGGGCACTCACATATCTTAATACACGTCTGCACCCTCTTGTCTGTGTTGTACATCACTGGAACACTGTGAACCCCCTGTGCTGTGGTCGGCTCTTCAGCCACACGCTGGCCTGGCGCCGGTGACCTCTCTTGACCTCGCGATGACCTTTTCACACCAGAGATGTTCCACGGTCTCAAGAGGAGGTCTCAGACACACACACACACACACACACATGCACACACATACGTACACACACATGCACGTGCACACACACACATAACACAAGAAAAATGTAATATGATTAAGAATATATATTAATGATTAGGCCTATTTCTCTGGCCCGTATATAGATTTATTCCTGTCGCCTGCCATGTCACAAGAGTTCCACTGTTCAGAATGGCCCTGTGTTGTGAATAAAACACTTTGACTTTTGACTTTGACTTTCATATTTGTGCATCCTGCCCTGTTGCCTATGCTCATAAGTGACAGTAGGGACATAAACATGTTGTGATTGCACTCTGGGGTTGCAATGCATTCTGGGAAGGTAAACAGAGACACCGTGTTTACTCACCTGTTCAACAGCTACAGGTGCAGCACCAGCATCTTATTAATGGACTCCATGGTACCTCAGAGTAGACTGACTCTCATGTCATTGGTCAGATTGCAGACATGAATCTAAATAGGCTGTAAGCCCTGCTTTAACTAATTAGCCTATCCTTCTGGGCAGGTAGACACGCGTACATGTACACGTACACGTACATACACACCCTATCCCCTTTTTTTTTTCCAATATCTCTCAGCATTAATTTAACGCATTTTGACGGATGACTTTTGTGTATAGCACAACGCACGTGTCTGCTTTGTAATTAATCATGGTCGGTCGCCACTATCCTCTGATGGGCCACGCATGAACATCCACCACACACAGGTTAAAAAGCAGCAGTCCACTTGCAGAAGCTGTACGTTGTACCTTACGGGCAAGCATGTGCTAGTCTCATGCAGAAGGATGTGTGTGCACGCACGCACACACACACACACACACACACACACACACGCACACACGCACACACACACACACACACACACACACACACACACACACACACACACACACAACAATCAAATACAACGTGACACAGCAGCCTCTCCACAAGATATGACGAGAAATTATCTAGCCAATCAATAAACAGTCTGCCTCCTGTACACGCACACCTTTTGAATATAGAATGCCTGTACTGCGCTTGCTCAGAAATAACAGGCGCTACACAAAAGCTCTGTTCTGCGTTTTCAGTTCGATGTGCTATTAGAATTGACGGGGAAGTGGCAATGGTTGTGGTTCTAACATTTCACCAAACTAACCAAGATTCACCACTCCGGAAAAATATAATTAAAAACCTATTTAAACACTCAACAACGCGTATTGAACATGAGATTTGATCAAAACAGCGTCACTATCTAGGTCAAGCGCAAATACAACCATTTGTATGTTTCGGTCGTAATATGCGTGAACAAATATTGAAGTAATTAAGTCATAGACGCGGTGAAAGCCCAACAGACATTAGCTATATAATGAAATGATACGAGAATCAAAGACATAATGCTTGCCTGCAAATGCTGCCATCCAAACGTAAGTAGACTAAAGGCTTGTATATATGCCATTGTAAGAGGAGTTTGTACATGTTAGTCCTAATAGCTCTGTGAGTGCGTTATTGTTCGTGTAAAACTGGATAAATGACAAGACTCCATGTTTAGAAGAGCGCCGTTACCAACACTTAACGCCCTTCGGCTCTGCTCACAACGCTCCCCGCCCCGCTGTCGACTTCCCAAGTCGTACCTTACTCTCCGCGGCATATGTTAACACAAGCACAAGACACACCACACTAAACACTACCTAAACTTGCATGCGGGTGAAAATGGCAGACAGGCACGAGTTTCAACACTGGTACACAAAGTAGTGAGCGGCTAGCTGCTGACAGATAAAGAACTCAGCACAGGAGAGAGGAGAGAGGAGAGGAGGAGAGAAGAGAGGAGAGAGAGAGGAGAGAAGAGAAGGGAGAGGAGAGAGAAAGAGGAGAGAGAAAGAGAAAGAGAAAGAGAGAGAGAGAGACAGAGACAGATACTGAGAGAGAGAGAGAGAGACAGAGGGCCTTATAATAGACCTCTCCTTTTCCAAACACTGGATCGGCGCTGACACAGGTGTCAGTGCCGCTCATTTTTAGGCCAGGTTTAGCCAATGGCGAAGGCACAGAGGTGTGGCGTGATACACTTGGCACACCCTCCCCTCTCTCTCTCTCTCTCGCTCTCTCTCTCTCTCTCTGCCTCTCTCTCTGTGCACACACACACACACACACACATACTGGAAGATGCTTCTAATGGCAGTATAAAGAGGAGATTACTGCAGCTTCAACATTCAACGTCCTTCCTTGTTTGTTTGTCTGTCTTTGTGTGTCTGTCCCTCGGTCTCCATGATCACAGACAATGTCATATAAGGTTGCCCCTGCGTGTGTGTGTGGTGTGTTGTCTGTGTTGTCTCTCTGTCTGTCTGTCTGTCTGAGTGTATGTGTGTGTGTGGTGTGTGTGGTGTGTGTGTGTGTGTGTGTGTGTGTGTGTGTGTGTGTGTGTGTGTGTGTGTGTGTGCGCGTGTGTGTGTCTATCTGTCTGTCTGTCTGTCTGTCTGTCTGTCTAAAGCAGAGCATGGTTAGGAGATATTTTATATCTCATGACAATGGGGCCACAAATAGGCACATGTCTCTCTATTTACAGCCCCTTATGTCTCCTCTGGTTCTGATACAACAGCTCTGGCATACCAGGGTTAAGAGGGATATTTCACTGTGTGTGTTTGTGTGTGTTTCCATGAATGCGTCAGGGAATATACATGTATATATGTATATAGTCACACCCCAAGTTTAAGGATAAACCACCCTTCATTAAAAGTGTTTTTCCGTTGCACAGAAGTGGCCCTTGTACCTATTCTGAA
>PIJE02003332.1:22500-40000 GCA_002895965.2 Coryphaenoides rupestris | reverse complement strand
TTTTCCACAATTAAGGGGTTTCACAAAACAGCGAGTTCCCGATTCTAGCGAGTAGCCGACGCAGATAAAGAGAAGCGGGGCGATGTGTGAGCGCTGATAAGCAGGCCGGTCGGTCTCTGTGGTCATTATTTCAAAGTGCTACCAGATTGTTCTCGTAGACAGGTTGTCGTATCTCCCCCCCGGCCCGAGTTCCCACCCCCCCCCACTCCCCCGCCCCACGGCTCCTCGCTCTCCCGCGCGCGACGTCTCCCGCGGCCCTCGGATTCAGTCCGACCCGACCTTTTGTGTCCCCGGTGATAAATCATCAGAATATAAAACAGCAACATGCTTTGTCTGATTGTGATTCCGATATACATGCAATGAATTAACGTCAGAATTAAATGCGTAAATATGTTTTGGGAGGTTTGGGGGGTCTGGGAGGCTTGGGACTGGGTGGTTGGTGGGCTTCGTGCCGCGGGGGGGGGGCTGGGTAATAACAACGTGGTAACAGGGTAATAACTGGAGCCTTGAGAGCCTCCCTATCGCGCCTCAGATCAGATGTGTGTGTGTGTGTGTGTGTGTGTGTGTGGGTGGGGGGGGGCGGGGGGGCGGAGCTTGGGGACCGTTCCGGGAAGGAAGCGATGACTGATGGGCGGCCGGCCGAAGCAATCGAGCGTAAATCTGGCGTCTTCACGCGCAGGAAAAACCCGTTTGTTATTAGAAGGGTTCGGCGTTCCCCTCGACGATCTGAGCGCCAAGCGTTAGCAACGCTTAATGTTGATCTTCGCCCGATAGATTATTGATCGATTGTTTCAATATTTGAATCATTGATCGGGCTCAGGGCAGGGTGTTCTTTCGGCAAAGCCACTTGCTTTGAGGATAGCCCTTCAAAGTACTGGCTTATGTCTTTGGTTTGTGTGTGTTTGTATTTGTCATATATTGTGTCTGCTTTACGTTAAGGCAGGTGTTGGCTAGCTGGCTCTCTGCACCCTGCTCTGGCCAACGTTCAGGAAGCAGATAATCACCAACACACACACACACACACAACACAACACACAACACACACACCACACACACACACACACACACACACACACACACACACACACACACACACACACACACTCGCCACAACATCAACACACCTCCGCGCACAACATCATCAATACTTGTTTCCTTTGGACATTGTCCACCAACAACAGCCGACACTTCAGAAGGTTGCTTCAGTGACTCAGGTAGCGTCTCAACCTCGCCACAGCCTCGCCAGAGCCTCACCACAGCCTCACCACAGCCTCACCACAGCCTCACCAGAGCCTCACCACAGCCTCACCAGAGCGTCACCACAGCCTCACCACAGCCTCACCACAGCCTCACCAGAGCCTCACCACAGCCTCACCAGAGCCTCACCACAGCCTCACCAGAGCGTCACCACAGCCTCACCAGAGCGTCACCACAGCCTCCCCGGCCCCCTTTTGTGATTGTTTGTGTTGTCATTGTGGAGCGGTGGTCTTAATTCTACCCCCTCCTGGGCTCCCCGCGGGTGGTGTGTTGGGTGGGGGGTGGTTGCAGGAGGAGAAAGGTGGAGGTGGAGGTGGTGAAGTAAGGGAGGCGGAGGAACGGCCCACCAGCTGCGGAACACTTTAGATTTGAGTCCAGGGAACAATGGAAGGTGAGCCTGGGGGTGGTGGTGGTGGTGGGGGTGGTGGTGGTGGTGGGTGTGACGGAGGTGCATGACAATAACACGCCGGCGACCCGACCAGCACGGCTCGGGGAGATTCCTCTTGCAGATTTACATTGTCGAGGCTGTGATTGATTTGTTTTACGTTCCTTTTCTTTCCTCCTCCTCAGTGATGGCGTACAACAACAAACAAGCAGATTCACTCAGCTTCAGTTGTTGAATTTATTGACAGAATTAACGCTTTATTGGCCAATGGATTGGTTTTCCAGAAAAACTGATTCTGATTCCCTCCAATTCATGTCATTCTGTCGTATTATTCTTTTGCACATTTCCCTGCATATCCTAAGATAAGAAGAAAAGATCGAACTTTATTCATCCCGAAGGAAATTCTTCTTCAATCGTGTGTATGTGTATGTGACAAATACAGCTTTTGAATTTTGAATCTTGAAACTACTGTACTGATAAGTACTGATATTATGATATTAGGTTGTACTGTATGTCTGAGTGAGTGAAAGGTTTGTTTCATGTACAGTTGGAGTATGTCTGATATCTGCAGCCTAGCCTGTATGGAGTGAGAGTAGAACTCCTTGTAGAACTCCTAGAGAGGGAGAGAGAGGGAGAGAGAGGGAGGGAGGGAGAGAGGGAGGGAGAGGGAGAGGGAGAGGGAGAGGGAGAGAGGGAGAGAGAGACAGAGAGGTCAACCGTTGGTCAACTGGAGCCTCACCTATACCTCCACCTCCCGAACGTTTGTAGATTCTTAACAGCTTCTCCCAGGGACCTCCTCCTCTTCCTCGTCCTCCTCCTCCTCCTCCTCCCCTGCTTCCCCGTAGCCCCGGGTCTTCTGTCTCTCCCAGGCCTCCTCCTCCTCGTCCTCCTCCTCATCCTCCTCCTCATCCTCCTCCTCCTCCTCCTCCTCCTCCTCCTCTCGAAGCAGATTACAGGTAACTGAGTTGTTCCACCCTGGAGCGCTCTGTCACTGAAGTATGGGCGCGTTTGAAGCGCTAGTCCCTGCACAGCCGAGGCAGCAGAGGCAACATGTCCGGGGTACGAGCCTCAGAATCAGCCCATCAGTCTGATGCTCTTATCTCTCGCCGTCGAGGTTTCTCCGCCTCCGGATGCCGTCCGAGGGTCACCGGCTAGCCGCTCTCTGAGACGCCAGCGCCGGCCATTTTGAAAGAGTCAACAGCCATCAACAACAACAACAACAATCTCACTGCAAATGCAAATTGAGCCATTTTAGATTGGCAGGCCTCGCCTTGCTGTCATATTGCATTTTTAGAAGGCTTTTATGATGTGATTTTATTCTTTTATAAAGCATCTTTGAGTATCCTGAAAAATGCTAATAAATGTGCAAAATAAATGCATTATTATTTGTATTATTATTATTATTATTATTATTATTATTATTATTATTATTATTAATAAGCAAGCCAGTTAACACAGCCACCATTAGGCGTAGATTTTGGCATCCATTTCTCTTATCTTAATGCTCATTTTGCGAGGGTCTCTCCGTTGTGCCTCGTTCACCCAGGACAGCTGTCGGACGCCCGCCATCAGAAAAGGGACGGACACGTTTGGTCTACGGGTCGCACGAGAGGACTTTTTATGTCCGAGGCCGCAGTCGCCACAGGCAGGGTTTGTGAGGACGGACCCCCCCGGGATGAGATGATGACTAATGGGAGGGGCCAAGTTAACGTGACCGGAGAGCGGTGACCGCTGAGAGCCCGCAGACCCCGCAGTCCCCGCAGTCCAACACTTCGTCTCTCGGGACGGACCGCACAGGACGTCCCTCACGGTGGTGGCCGGCGGGGACATGTGAAGACACAAGAACTGAGCTCAGACGTCGTTTGCGGGGTCGCTGCCTCACGAGGCTAACGAGGAGCACGACAACATCTGTCTCCATGCGTCCCCGGTGGCCAAAAATCACGACGCAAAAACGTTTCGCTTTAATGAAAAAGTTTGTTTTAATGAACCCCGTCGTGGCTGAGCGTCTCGTTATACGAGGACGCGACAGACAGAGAAACGGTCGAGGAGATGTTGTTGTTGTTGTTGTTGTTGTTGTTGGCGAGGCGATGTGTTGCCAGCAGGGCGGCGGCGGCGGCGGCGGCGGCGGCGGCGTCGGGTCCCCGGTGAGCTCTCTTGTTTTCCCCCTCAACTCGCTTTATTGAACCAACTGTTGTCCTCGCTGACAAACAGGATTAAGTAATGACTAATTGTTTTGCGGTCCTGGGGCCGGGACTCTTCCATTACGCGTCGTCCACATCGACAACATCGTCTCCTCGGGTGATGTCGGCACTCCCTCCCTCTTGGTAAGTCATCAGGGCTAATTGAGACCTGGGGAGGTTGACTTGTAGCATATATTTTCAATTTGGAGGCGCGTCCCGCTGGGGAAACGCTGCCCCTACGGGCCCACGGGGGACACGACGGCCAGTTGGCGCTCAACCGGTCGCTAAAAATTGCTAAATGAGCTACAGGTGTGCAGCAGTAGCAGCAGCGAGCGTTGGGCTCTGCCTTTTATTTCGTAACATTTTGCACGTTTTCCTATAGCGTTCACTCACACATCTTCAATATCGTAAACAAAAAAAGAGTGAGAATATGTCAAATATGTATATATATATATATATATATATATACATATATAAAACATTTTCAATAAAAGTTTTAATAAATCATTCCATTTACAAATAATTCGACCAAAAATAAATTCTATACTCTACTATAGCAACAAAGTGCGATGAAAGCACAGCCTCACGTCTCAGTGTGTTGAAGCCGTCCTCTGGGTCGTTCTCTCCTGCAGTCACTGAGACTGACTCATTATTCATTACAGCAGCCGGTGTGGGAATAACCTGCCATACCTCCTCGTTCACCCCCTGGGTCCTCTGTTCTCCCCCCCCACCACCACCACCACCACCACCACCACCACGCCCCCAACCAACCCTCCCACCACCCCTCCCAACCAACCCTCCCACCACCCCTCCCAACCACCCTCCCACCAACCCTCCCAACCAACCCTCCCACCAACCCTCCCAACCACCCTCCCACCAACCCTCCCAACAACCCTCCCACCAACCCCCAATTGTGGCTTGACGGTTGGGGGGGGGGGGGGGGGGGAGTGGAGCTACAGCAGCTAACAGCAGTGTGGTACCATTATGACATTAGGGGCTGGCTAGCTGAACGGCATTCCCAAGTCGCGATGGGGGGAGAGAGAGAGAGAGAGAGAGAGAGAGAGAGAGAGGGGGGGAGAGAGGGGATGGAGAGAGAGAGAGAGAGAGAGTGAGAGAGAGAGAGAGAGAGAGAGAGGGGAGAGAGGGAGGGAGAGAGAGAGAGAGAGAGAGAGAGAGAGGGGGGGAGAGAGGGGGAGGGAGGGAGAGAGAGAGAGAGAGAGAGGGAGAAAGAGGGGGAGGGAGGGAGAGAGAGAGAGAGAGGGGGGGAGAGAGGGGGAGGGAGGGAGAGAGAGAGAGAGAGAGAGAGAGAGAGAGAGAGGGCGTCAGGGGCAGCCAGGGAAGAGAGGCGGGTTCCCACAGGAAAGCAATGCAGCACACGGAGTGAAACCACATCAGGGTCCCCCCCCCCCCCCCACCCCCCGCACATCCTGTTCCTGCTTATAGGTGGCGCTGCCCCGTGCTGCCGTTGCAGCATATGCTGCTGCTGCTGCTGCTGCTGCTGCTGCTGCTGCTGCTGCTGCTGCTGCTGCGATGCTAATTGGGTCCAGGCGTGCAGCGTAACCGTCGGGGGGGGAAACCCAGGAGCTCAGGTAGGTGCGAGAAGGCTTCCGGGAACACACAAGGAACCGACCCGCGAGGAGGGCAGGGCAGGAACTACGGTAGAGCGCAGGTGTAAGTCCTACGGTCTACGGTCGGGTCAACAGAATGACTAAGTGACACCGGATGAGAAACGACACACCGAAGACACGACACGACACGACACGACACGAGGCACACCGGTCGTGAGGTGGTTCTGTGGTTGCGCCAGGATCCTCCACCACCACCACCACCACCACCCCTCAAGCCTCCATCCGCGCCTCCTGACATTCCTGCAGGCTATGGGGGGGGGGGGAGGCTCTGCTGCAGGAAATGGGGAACACAGGTGAACAGAAGAAGTCGTTAACACAGGTGACAAACACTTAACTCACTCATAGCGCGGGTGATAAACATTTACACCAACGACACAAAGCAACAAAACAGGTCGTGCGTGCGGTTGGGCCGCGGTCGTGACAGCCACGCACATTCAAGCGAGCTCATCCGAGCCTTTGAAGCCGTCTGTTGTCTTTGACAGGTGTTTCGGGCGTACAAGTCGTCCTTGAGTCACGGAGGTCGTATTTGTGGAGCAGAAACAACATTTGGTTTGTTGTTGTCATTCCTCCGAGCGCATTCCGGGGATTCCGGGGTTCTCGGCTCCGCCCCCCCTGGAGGTAGCTTCCTGTCCAGGTGCAGCAGGTCACCGGTGGTTGTCTCGGCTCCTCTCCCGCCGCCGCACCCCTGGCTCCTCCTCCTCCTCCTCCTCCTCCTCCTCCTCCTGAGAGCACAGCGGACACATCAAAGCACGAGAGGAAGAAGAAGAAGAAGAAGAAGAAGAAGAAGGCATGTCCGTGTGTACGGGTGCGTAGAGGGGGGAGGGGCGTGTCATGGGAGAGTGACCCCTGGAGAGGTCACCGTGGCCCCAGGACAGTGTGGAGCCTCCGAGAGGACCGGTCAGTGCATTCCTCTGTCTTCTGTCTCTCCGCCACTGTCGAGGCTCTCTGGACGACATGGTGGTGGTGGGGTGGGGGGTGGTGGTGGTGGTGGTCCCACCTGAGTAGTCGTCCCACCTGAGCTGTAGACCATGACTGGGGGCCAGGTGGGGAGAGGGGGGGGGGGGGGGGGGGGGCGGGAACTGAGGCATGAGAACCACCTTTGTCACCCCAATGGCATGATGCGATTTGATCTCAATCAAAGCGAACAAGACATGTATAAAAGAATCCCATTTTTAAGTGGATGTCGCGTCGTCCATGACCGTGTGTCGGTGAACGGCTCAACGGATGACCCGATGAGCTCAGAGCTGAACATTAATAATCCTGATGCTCCACAAGCCGACATCACTTGACCAGGACGCCCACGCCCACCCCCAACCCCACGAGGCTTTTCTTCTTTAAGGGTCAACTTGTCTCGGCCGGGTTGCATACCTGAACCGAAGCCGCAGGTAATAAATAAGTACCTCTTTGATGCGATGCCCCACCCGAGCTCTTCCACCTCCCCCATCCCCACCCCCTGAGCAGACAATACACTAATTCATTACTGGGCCTGCCTCTTCAAAGCTCAGCCACGCTAGCTGCGCTGGGAAACTCTAAACTCCGGCTAAACGTTGGGCCCTCAGACGGGGCGCAGTGTTTTTAGTGGAGCTCTTTCTGCAGGGGAGGGACGCCCACTCGGCCCCCGAGGCAGAGACTGGATGAGTCCGCATGGTAGCCTGCACACATCCACCCCCGAGGCCTCCCCCCCCCCCCCCGTCCCTCCCCCCCCCCATCCATCTCCTCAGGTTCCCCTGCAGCACCTCCACCCCACCTACGGCCCTCGGCGAGGGAAGGAACTCTCGGGCCTTTCGGTGATCCTGCGTTCCCCAGGCCGTCGTGGCCCGGGCCGCGGGAAACGTAGCTCCGCGCGGGACGGTGTAGCGCGCGAGCTGTCCTCAGTGTCCTCGGTCTGCGTTGACTGGCAAATCGAGTTCAGGCAAACACCTTAACTGCAGCCAGTTAAGTGTCGTGACTGCATTCCTGGAAACGGAAAGATTTACACGTTGCTGCATTGCAACGTTGCCGACGATTGATGCTTCAGTTCAAGCGTTGTGATTTTTAAGCGGCGAGTTCATTCAACCTATCCTCCCGTCATCCAGCAGCAACTTTGAGTTACATGAGTTAAATGCATGTTTTATTAATTTATTTATTGGATTTTAAAAGTGGAGCTCAGTTATACACACCGCAAACACCACAAAAGTGAATATTGGATTTCGGAGCTTCGTAGGATTTGAAAAAAATAAAAGCAGTCTCCTGTGGCATGGCAGAGTAACATGAGCCCCGTTTAGCAGCCTTTTATTTTGCATATCAGAAGCATCATTTGACACGGGCCGGGTTTGTTGTGCTCGGGCGTAATCCCTTGTTATGAGCCCAAGTGGAGTGAGTGGCTGCTTGGACGCTAAGGAGGCAGTCAGACCACTTGACTGAGCAGTCGGGCGGGCGGGTGGGGGTTAAGTGACTTGTTGGTTGAGGTGCGTTTGTTTGTCTGGATCAGCAAGCATTTACCCCCCCACCCCCCCACCCCCCCCCACCTTGTTGTTACCGGCGGCCTTCCTCGTACACCTTCCTCCGCGTCCGCCTCGCCTCCTCGTCATTCTGCTCACGATGGAGCATTAGTTTCACTCTGCGTCTGTCTCTACTCTACTCTGTGATCGTGCGAAGTCGTGTGTTTTTGCCAAACGAATTCAAAAGAAAAAACCGGTTGCGGTCGTAATCAGAGACGAGATGAAGAAGAAGGAGACGACTGTTAGCGCGAGTTAGCGCGATTACGCTCGAAAAAACCGCTGCGACCTGGATCTTATATCTGCGGTGCAGGAACAGTTTGCGCCCTGGGCTGATTGAGACCGTGATGTAATACACAGAACGGATCGTCTCAGCACATCTCCTTGCTCTAATCTCTCCCTCCCTCCCTCCCTCCCTCCCTCCCTCCATCCGTCCATCCATCCGTCCGTCCGTCCGTCCATCCGTCCGTCCGTCCGTCCAGCCGTCCCCCTGGCCTCCATGCATACTGAGCCTGTGCCAGGTCTGATGTCACCCCGAACCCTCCTCCTTGCACACAGTCCCTGAGCGAGTGTACAGTTTCTGTTTTGACACCCCTCCCTAATTACACATGTAAATGATTGATCACCTGGACTGGGGTGGGCGGAGAGGATGGGGAGGAGGAGATGGAATCCCTTGTCACACGAGAGAGACACTGATGGTGGTGGTGGTGGTGGTGATGATGTCCAAGTTCAGCACAGAGGATGTAACGGCGAAGGGAGGGAGCGAGAGAGAGAGAGACAAAGAGAGATAGAGAGAGAGAGAGAGAGAGAGAGAGGGGGGGGGGGGGAAACCGACACCTCTCGATGGACCCAAGTGCTGGGAGATTAAGTTATGAGCACCTGCAAATTGGACCGAAGGCTCCCGCCTATTAGTTGTCCTGGAGAACAAGGCTGCGCAGGTGTGGAGGGGTATCTGTGGCTCTTTGTTTACTCCTAATCCCACGGCGCTCTGCGACAAGGCCCACAGCCGGCGACTCTAAGCAGCCTCTTTGACACCCGCGGGGGCTAACCGATGGAAGCAGAACTCTCTGCCTATTGTGTATTGTGATTTGGCTAATTGACTTTTGAGTGTCCAGTCTGGAGTTCCAGAGCGAAGGGGGGGGGGCGATGGTTGAATGCCCAGGGGAGGGATCACCGTGGAGGCTGTTGCCATGGCGTTGGCTGGTTTCCGTCAAAGCTGGCAGCGTTAGTGGCAAAGTGCGGTGTCTCCTCAAAGCTCCAGGTGTTCTCGCTTTCCAGGCCTGGTGAGATGATGTTATTCAGACGCCTGCATCGGTGGGAGGGGGAGGAGGAGGAGCATTGATACAAAACGCCGGAGTCATTAACAACATAAACAGTGGACTGAAGCCAGAGCGTCGTGGTAATGCTTTCACAGATGGACCAGAGCCTCTGTTTCCTGGTTCTGCCTCGCGACAGCTGCTGGGTCGTAGCGGCGGCGGTGGCGGCGGCGGCGGCGGCCCCTCATCATCCCCCAGCCCATCCCCGTCCCGGCAGCCCCCCCTCCCCTCCGCTCAGGTGCTCAGGGGCCAATTGAGCCAAGGCTAGGAGGGCTTGGAACCCTAATCTTCCCTCCTGTCTCGCAGCCTGGCACACATGGGCCGTGCAGCTGCATGTTCCATTGATCTGTCGGCCCGGCTGGCTGGCTGGCTGGCTGGTTGGCTGGCTGGCTGGCTGGCTAGGGGGAGATAGATTGAAGAGGAAATGGCTTAATTGTCTTCACTTTCACTGGAGGAATGCAAGTAGTCTCCCTCTGCCAGTGGCCTCCATTCGGAGAAGAGTCTTACGCTTGTAAAAGCAGAAAGTTCCTCCTGGTTTTAGACCAAAGTGTAAGGAGTCAACTCGGCTCCACGGATGTTTTTTAGTTTAGTTTGTGGTTTGTTGTTCATATGTTCTCCCGGTGATGACTGCCCTACTTATCCAAACCCTTGTGTATTTCTCAAGTAGTTTTTTGTCCATGTTGTTGTTGTTGTTTGGTATTTTTTGTGTGTGCCATTAAACAGAGATGAGTTCTAACTGAGTGTGCACACGTTTCACCTGTCAATCAGGGGTCAGACTGATTGACAGGTGATGAAGGGTCGCGACAGGAGCCGGGAGACGCGGCAGATGAAAGGCTTCGGAGCGCTGAGGCGTATGTGTCCTGTCTGGCTTTGATCCTTCTCTCAGGTAACGTCTTGCGAAGCCATCCGTCTCCCAGTGAGTGAGGACCTCGTCTTCAGAGCTGGGGCCTGCTCAGACCAAAACCTCAACAGCGACTTGGCCCGTTTGACACTTTAACCCCACCCCACCCCCCCCCCCCCCCCCACCACCACCACCACCACCACCACACGGCCCCTTGTTAAAGGACACAGGGGGGAGCCCTGCAGAACCCCCACAGTACATCGGCAAACAGCAAAGTTGTTGGGGGGGGGGTTTTTGTAGGTAAACAAGAACCTGCTCTCGTAATAAAAACTTTTTCAGTCTTGGCAACGGGGAGTGCTGAGACGTGGGCTGGGAATGTTGGAAGGGTGTGAGGAGGGCAGGGTGTGTTTCACAGAGATTTCAAAGACGGTGCGAGTGACTCGCGGGGCCTTTGATCGTCTCTTGGCATTGCCTCAGACCGTCACAGACAATCTAAACGATCTCGCGGCACACAAGCGGTTTAATCCATCACCCCAGAAGTCCAGCCCTCGACTGACAACGAGAAAAACCCTAACTTTAATTTGAAAAGGTTAAACACCCGAAAGCGAAATGGTTGCAACGAAACACCGTTCAGCGTGCCAGTAGCGAAGCAGTTCACCGTGACAATACATTTTGAAGAGTTGTTGGCCACGGACGCTCTCTTTCATCCGTGTGCCAACATCACGATTCAATGTATTGTGTGAGTTATTTTATTTAGACATGGTGTTATTCATAGCCCATCCTAATTTAGTACATTAAGTACAGATGCAAAGAGAATAAGTGCAGATACAGGCGAGCTAAGGAACAGGTAAGGGTTAGGCAGGCATTTTTGATGCTCAACGATGCTTATAGACGGTCAGCACTAGAGATCGAACCCAAGTCCCTCGGGACTCGGCAAAAGCTAAACAGATACACAAGTAAAAGAATAGAAAGAAAAATACAGCAAAAAAAACACAGCCTTTTTATTTAATTAAAAGTTAAAAATGATACAATGGATCTCGTGACACATGCTGACAGCTACGTTGATATCACTTTGAGCGTCTCTCTCCGCCCTGAGATGTTGTTATTTGAGAGGCGGAGGGACGCTGCCTCGCTGCATTGTGCGCTCTTGTAGGTCACAATGGAACTTTACACTTGACTGAAGCGCGGGCTTGTTGTCAGGAGTCGAACTTGATCCGTCCGACTTGTTTCCCCCGTGAAGAGGCTTGCGATGAGGACGATTTGACCCCCGTGGCGGCCTGGCCTGATATCAAGCAGAAGAATGAACTCAATCGCGACTTCAAAAAAGCAAGAGGCCATGAAAAAGGTGTCTGGCTTTCACTCCTCAACTCCTTCCCCCGGAGAGGCGGCGTGGGTCAATGGGTCCGTTATCGGTCGTGTAGAAATCTACGAGGTGCTCATAGATGCGGCCCTCAACCCTCATCCACGTTGCGTCAAAGGAAGCCGTGGTATCCAACAGACGGGGCCGCCATCACCTGCTATCAGGGGGGCCGGGACCCCTGGCAACAAGAGAGATGGTCTCGACCCACCCTCACCACACCTCCCCCCGCCCCCCCCCGCCCACACCCCCACACCACACACACACACACACACACACACAACACAGTTCAACACACACACACACACACACACACACACACACACAGACAGATGTCTGCATCCTGTCACTCTCGTCACCCTCCGACATTTTAAACTGACGCTTATCTAACACACACTGTTACCTGCGGGGCCACAAAGGGCGTCTCGGGTTACCAGAGGGGCCGGTAACTTCAGCTGGATAATCTGTGGGCTCCTGGTAAACCGGTCTTTTATGGACAAACCTCCGAGCTGTGTGTCATTGTGCGTTGATTGGCCCAGCATGTGCTCCTGGCGGGCTCCTCCTGCAGCTACCACCTCAACCCCCCCGCCCGCCCGCCCTCCCTCGACCCCGCCCCCTCGACCCCCCTCACCCCCCCCCCACCCTACCTCAGGGCAAATAATTGTCCTGCTGGTCGCCTGCTTTCTCCCTCGTCTGCTGGTTCATCTGCTCCACCTGTACAGGAGGGGGGAGGGGGGAGGCAGTGGGGGTGGGGAAGAACCAAAACAACAGGAGAAAGCATATTATTATTATTATTATTATTATTATTATTATTTATTATTATTATTGTCAATATTATTTGTCAATATTATTATTGTATATTAGTATTATTTATTATTGTAAATATTATTATTATTATTATTATTATTATTGTAAATATTATTATTGTTATCATTATTGTCAATATTATTATTATTATTATTATTGTCAATATTATTATTATTATCATTATTGTCAATATTACTGTTAGAGGGCTGACCAGGAGGTGAGGGCTGACCAGGGGAGGAGGTGAGGGCTGACCAGGAGGTGAGGGCTGACCAGGGGGTAGGTGAGGGCTGACCAGGGGAGGAGGTGAGGGGGGCTGACCAGGGGGGAGGGTGACCAGGGGGGAGGTGACCAGGGGGAGGGCTGACCAGGGGAGGTGAGGGCTGACCAGGGGGTAGGTGACCAGGGGGGAGGTGACCAGGGGGGAGGTGAGGGCTGACCGGAGGTGAGGGCTGACCAGGGGGGAGGTGACCGGGGGGGAGGTGAGGGCTGACCAGGAGGTGAGGGCTGACCAGGGGGAGGTGACTGACCAGGGGAGGAGGTGAGGGCTGACCAGGAGGTGAGGGCTGACCAGGAGGTGAGGGCTGACCAGGGGGGGGGTGACCAGGGGAGGAGGTGAGGGCTGACCAGGAGGTGAGGGCTGACCAGGAGGTGAGGGCTGACCAGGGGGGAGGTGACCAGGGGAGGAGGTGAGGGCTGACCAGGGGGGAGCTGACCGGGGGGGAGGTGAGGGCTGACCAGGGGAGGAGGTGAGGGCTGACCAGGAGGTGAGGGCTGACCAGGAGGTGAGGGCTGACCAGGGGAGGAGGTGAGGGCTGACCAGGAGGTGAGGGCTGACCAGGAGGTGAGGGCTGACCAGGGGGAGGTGAGGGCTGACCAGGAGGTGAGGGCTGACCAGGAGGTGGGAGGAGGTGAGGGCTGACCAGGAGAGGAGGTGACCAGGAGGTGAGGGCTGACCAGGGGGGAGGTGACCAGGGGAGGAGGTGAGGGCTGACCAGGGGGGAGGTGACCAGGGGGGAGGTGACCAGGGGAGGGCTGACCAGGGGGGAGGTGACCAGGGGGGAGGTGACCGGGGGGGAGGTGACCAGGGGGGAGGTGACCAGGGGGGAGGTGAGGGCTCAGGAGAGATCGCCGTGGCGTCGGTGTCTGGAATGTTGCCTTGTGACTATTTCCGGTGACTATGTTATGTAACACGTCGTGGAGTCCTCCGGCGATGATGTGGCACCGCAGGCATCCACATGTGCCCCATAACGTCTCCGCGATCAGCGGCCCGTAAACAGGCTTCTAACCGCCACACACACTTACACACACACACACACACACACACACACACACACACACACACACATGCACACAGCCTCCCTCTCTCTCTCTCTCTCCCTCTCTCTCTCTGTTTCTCTCTCTCTCTCGCTCCCTCCCTTCGCCGTTACATCCTCTGTGCTGAACTTGGACATCATCACCACCACCACCACCACCATCAGTGTCTCTCTCGTGTGACAAGGGATTCCATCTCCTCCTCCCCATCCTCTCCGCCCACCCCAGTCCAGGTGATCAATCATTTACATGTGTAATTAGGGAGGGGTGTCAAAACAGAAACTGTACACTCGCTCAGGGACTGTGTGCAAGGAGGAGGGTTCGGGGTGACATCAGACCTGGCACAGGCTCAGTATGCATGGAGGCCAGGGGGACGGCTGGACGGACGGACGGACGGATGGACGGACGGACGGACGGATGGACGAGGGAGGAGGAGGAGGAGGGTGGAGGAGGGAGGGAGGGAGAGATTAGAGCAAGGAGATGTGCTGAGACGATCCGTTCTGTGTATTACATCACGGTCTCAATCAGCCCAGGGCGCAAACTGTTCCTGCACCGCAGATATAAGATCCAGGTCGCAGCGGTTTTTTCGAGCGTAATCGCGCTAACTCGCGCTAACAGTCGTCTCCTTCTTCTTCATCTCGTCTCTGATTACGACCGCAACCGGTTTTTTCTTTTGAATTCGTTTGGCAAAAACACACGACTTCGCACGATCACAGAGTAGAGTAGAGACAGACGCAGAGTGAAACTAATGCTCCATCGTGGGCAGAATGACGAGGAGGCGAGGCGGACGCGGAGGAAGGTGTACGAGGAAGGCCGCCGGTAACAACAAGGTGGGGGGGGGGTAAATGCTTGCTGATCCAGACAAACAAACGCACCTCAACCAACAAGTCACTTAACCCCCGCCCGCCCGCCCGACTGCTCAGTCAAGTGGTCTGACTGCCTCCTTAGCGTCCAAGCAGCCACTCACTCCACTTGGGCTCATAACAAGGGATTACGCCCGAGCACAACAAACCCGGCCCGTGTCAAATGATGCTTCTGATATGCAAAATAAAAGGCTGCTAAACGGGGCTCATGTTACTCTGCCATGCCACAGGAGACTGCTTTTATTTTTTTCAAATCCTACGAAGCTCCGAAATCCAATATTCACTTTTGTGGTGTTTGCGGTGTGTATAACTGAGCTCCACTTTTAAAATCCAATAAATAAATTAATAAAACATGCATTTAACTCATGTAACTCAAAGTTGCTGCTGGATGACGGGAGGATAGGTTGAATGAACTCGCCGCTTAAAAATCACAACGCTTGAACTGAAGCATCAATCGTCGGCAACGTTGCAATGCAGCAACGTGTAAATCTTTCCGTTTCCAGGAATGCAGTCACGACACTTAACTGGCTGCAGTTAAGGTGTTTGCCTGAACTCGATTTGCCAGTCAACGCAGACCGAGGACACTGAGGACAGCTCGCGCGCTACACCGTCCCGCGCGGAGCTACGTTTCCCGCGGCCCGGGCCACGACGGCCTGGGGAACGCAGGATCACCGAAAGGCCCGAGAGTTCCTTCCCTCGCCCGAGGGCCGTGGGTGGGGTGGAGGTGCTGCAGGGGACCTGAGGAGATGGATGGGGGAGGATGGGGGAGGGACACGGGGGGGAGGCCTCGGGGGTGGATGTGTGCAGGCTACCATGCGGACTCATCCAGTCTCTGCCTCGGGGGCCGAGTGGGCGTCCCTCCCCTGCAGAAAGAGCTCCACTAAAAACACTGCGCCCCGTCTGAGGGCCCAACGTTTAGCCGGAGTTTAGAGTTTCCCAGCGCAGCTAGCGTGGCTGAGCTTTGAAGAGGCAGGCCCAGTAATGAATTAGTGTATTGTCTGCTCAGGGGGTGGGGATGGGGGAGGTGGAAGAGCTCGGGTGGGGCATCGCATCAAAGAGGTACTTATTTATTACCTGCGGCTTCGGTTCAGGTATGCAACCCGGCCGAGACAAGTTGACCCTTAAAGAAGAAAAGCCTCGTGGGGTTGGGGGTGGGCGTGGGCGTCCTGGTCAAGTGATGTCGGCTTGTGGAGCATCAGGATTATTAATGTTCAGCTCTGAGCTCATCGGGTCATCCGTTGAGCCGTTCACCGACACACGGTCATGGACGACGCGACATCCACTTAAAAATGGGATTCTTTTATACATGTCTTGTTCGCTTTGATTGAGATCAAATCGCATCATGCCATTGGGGTGACAAAGGTGGTTCTCATGCCTCAGTTCCCCCCCCCCCCCCCCCCCCCCCCCTCTTCTCCACTGGCCCCCAGCTACATGGACAGCCGAGACGTTCGCGGCTCTGCCGGGACCACCACCACCACCACCACCACCACCACCACCACCCACAGTCCCAGAGAGAATCACAGCTCAAAGACAATGGAATGCAACCATGTCGTCCAGAGAGCCTCGACAGTGGCGGAGAGACAGAAGACAGAGGAATGCACTGACCGGTCCTCTCGGGAGGCTCCACACTGTCCTGGGGCCACGGTGACCTCTCCAGGGGTCACTCTCCCATGACACGCCCCTCCCCCCTCTACGCACCCGTACACACGGACATGCCTTCTTCTTCTTCTTCTTCTTCTTCTTCTTCCTCTCGTGCTTTGATGTGTCCGCTGTGCTCTCAGGAGGAGGAGGAGGAGGAGGAGGAGTAGGAGGAGCCAGGGGTGCGGCGGCGGGAGAGGAGCCGAGACAACCACCGGTGACCTGCTGCACCTGGACAGGAAGCTACCTCCAGGGGGGGCGGAGCCGAGAACCCCGGAATCCCCGGAATGCGCTCGGAGGAATGACAACAACAAACCAAATGTTGTTTCTGCTCCACAAATACGACCTCCGTGACTCAAGGCAGACCACAGGAACACGACTGCACTCACATATCTCACACACACAAACACACACACACACACACACACATACACACACACACACACACACACACACACACACACACACACACACACACACACACACACACACACACACACACACACACAAGCATACACACACACAGAGAGACACACAGAGCAGATAGTTTTCTCGGCAGAACGCTTCCAGTCCTTGTTAGACGCTTTTTGCTCTCCTCTGCACCGGGGGGGAGGGGAGGGAGGGGGGGGGGGGGGGGGGGGGGCGGGGAGGGGCGAGCATTTATAGTGGAAAAATATACTAGATGCTTCCCCCCATGTTGAGCGTCTGAGTGAGGAAGGAATGTGTGTTTGGGCACCATTTTGCGAGGAGTGTGAGAAAACAACAGAGCTGTAAACACCGAGGGTCCCCCCCCCCCCAGACGTCCTGCCTCGTTCCAGATGTGGCAGGCAGAGCTCCGGAGGGGAGGCGGGGCCAGCCGAGGCCGTGGCCGTGGGCGGAGCCTCGGCACCTCTGGGAGCCTTTATGCAAATCTCGGGTGACGTGTCGGTGTGTCGACGCGCACGCGTGTCTTGTGTGTTGGGAGAGGGCACAAGGGTCAGGGGTCAACTCAAAAACGTCTCATCTGTTTATTTGTTTATTGAGTAGTTTTAGTTTTAGTCGTTTATTTTAAGTCTACGCATGCACAGCATTTTATACTTTCTGTGATATTTTAGGTATTTTAAATATTTTTCGTCTTTCAACGTCTATTGTTTAAAACATTTTTTAATTGGAGTGGTAATTTTTATGAGGCCTTAGATGGTTTTCAGAAATTCAAGGCATTTATGTTTGCAGGATGTGCCAATTACTGCTGGTCAAGCATGTGATTGAATAAATCGGTTTTATTTCAAACCAATAAGAGATGTCAGTGGTTTACCTCAATATATCTCAATCCCAAAGTGACAGAAAATAATGAATAAAAAAACCTTGACATAGTAAGCAAAAAATCCCTTCAATGAATTTAAATATATAAAAAAGAGAAATGTCTACTAATCAGTTAATTTATAATGTGGGATTTACTTC
>PIJE02003332.1:10000-20000 GCA_002895965.2 Coryphaenoides rupestris | reverse complement strand
CGTAGGGAGGAGGGCTGCTGCTGCTGCTGTACGATGTTCCATGTGGACGTCGGACCAGGCAGGCAGAGAAAGGTCTGAAAGCCACGGTTTCCACGGTTTAAGAGTCACGTTATGCCGTCGCTATTCCACCTCAGGGACACATACACGTATGTAAACGCAGAACGCTTCACACGCTAATGGAGGCAAAACTCTGCCGCCGCCGCCGCCGCCGCCGCCGCTGCCATCTCTCTCTGAAGCTCAGTCGGCTTGATGTGCCGGTTATTTGACTAGCGGCACCGCGTGTCTGGGGGCAGGACCGCGTAGGGAGGAGGGCTGCTGCTGCTGCTGTACGATGGTCCATCTGCGGCTGGTTCATCTGCTGCTGGTTCATCTGCTGCTGGTTCATCTGCTGCTGGTTCATCTGCTGCTGGTTCATCTGCTGCTGGTTCATCTGCTGGTTTATCTGCTGCTGGTCCATCTGCTGCTGGTTCATCTGCTGGTCCATCTGCTGCTGGTTCATCTGCTGCTGGTTCATCTGCTGGTCCATCTGCTGCTGGTCCATCTGCTGGTTCATCTGCTGCTGGTTCATCTGCTGCTGGTTCATCTGTTAGTCCATCTGCTGGTCCATCTGCTGGTTCATCTGCTAGTCCATCTGCTGGTCCATCTGCTGCTGGTTCATCTGCTGCTGGTTCATCTGCTGCTGGTTCATCTGCTGCTGGTTCATCTGCTGCTGGTCCATCTGCTGGTTCATCTGCTGCTGGTTTCATCTGCTGCTGGTCCATCTGCTGCTGGTTCATCTGCTGGTCCATCTGCTGCTGGTTCATCTGCTGCTGGTTCATCTGCTGCTGGTTCATCTGCTGCTGGTTCATCTGCTGGTTCATCTGCTGCTGGTCCATCTGCTGGTTCATCTGCTGCTGGTTCATCTGCTGGTCCATCTGCTGCTGGTTCATCTGCTGCTGGTTCATCTGCTGGGTCATCTGCTAGTCCATCTGCTGGTCCGTCTGCTGCTTGTCCATCTGCTGCTGGTTCATCTGCTGGTTAATCTGCTGCTGGTTCATCTGCTAGTCCATCTGCTGGTTCATCTACTGCTGGTCCATCTGCTAGTCCATCTGCTGGTTCATCTGCTGCTGGTTCATCTGCTGGGCCCAGCGTGGGACCTCTATCCCTGGGTCAGACACCAGTGTGGTGTGGTATGCACCAACACCCCCTCATTCTCTTTATAATAATACTGGGGCTTGTTTATTTTATTTATAATATTTAGGATATTCTATGAATATTTATGATTTATTTTAAACAATATGAGGTTGTTAGGTTGTTTTTGCCTGAATATTACATATTTATTTTATCGGATGCTATTTGGTCGTAATAGGGAGACCTGTTGCACACTGCCTGACACCTCCAGGATGTCTCCTAATAAACTGGTTATGTTTCCTTTAACAGCTCTGGGTTCTCCCTTCACCGGCCTTCTAGTTCTAGTGCACCTGAGGTTCTGGTTGGGGGGGTTTGGAGGTGGAGGTCACGCAGGTTGTGGAGGTCTGAGGTCTGGCCCTCTCCAGACTACTGCTCTGTACTCCAGCTCCGGTTCCTCATGCTGACTGAGTCCTCTTCCGGACCAGAATGTTGTGTTTTCATTACAGGAGTCCTACGTGTGTGTGTTAATAGTCCTACGTGAGCTCAGCTGTCTATGAAAATGAATGACGACTTGTGGATCTCAATTTGGTTGTATAAGTGGATCTAAAGTCTCCTGTATGGCCGACGTGTATTCCTAGATTGTGGTTACTGTACTTTACGCACTGACTTTACGCACCCCGTCTCCTAATGACGTTGACTGGGAGAAAGCAAACCAAACACGGCTTCCATCACAGTTCCGTCCAAATAGTTTCACCAATATTAGTATAGTTAGTATTAGTATAGTTAGTATTAGTATAGTTCCTCCCATCGGCTCAAGTCAATGAGACGGAGTGTAGGGTCACGTTGTTGTTGAGCTCTGTGACCCTTGACCTCATTAGAGGAGTAATTACACACATTACAATCACACATAATCACACTTATACATTTATTAGTAAATACATACATATATGAATGTTGATTAATAGGCCTACCACAATAACGCTAATAATAAGGCCTATTCATGATATGAATACATATTAAATATATAAAATACATAATACAAAATAAATAATAGCATAATAATAACAACAAGAAGAAGAATAAAAATAATAATAGGCGTAATAAATAATAATTCTTCTTTATAATAATAATTATTGTTAATAAGTATTATTAAAGAATTATTAAAGTATTATAATAATTATTCTTATAATTATTGTTAAAGTATTATTTTTGGTGTTATTATTATTATTATTATATCATTATTATTATTTGTATTAATAATGCTAATAATGCTAATAGTTTATATTAGTATTAGTATTAATATTATCATACGAAAAGTAAAATCGAAGCCTAACATTGTTATCATTATTACTCGTATTTTAAATTATAAAGCTAGGCGTATTCTTGTTATTATTAATATATAATTAATATGAACTAATAATATTGTATTGATTAAATGGCCTATGGACGTGAGCAGGACGCTCCTCAGCATCCTCAGAGGTCAGAGGATTAATCTAAACGTCTGATTCATTCTTCCTGATGATTATGAACCTGGACATCTGATCTTATTAATATTTCCCACAATATGACAAGTCCTCGACATTGAATCTGTAGCCTAGGCCTCCAAAACCAAAATGCTTGTAATTAAAGTTGGAAGGCATATTTAGGGCCCAACATTCCCTGTTCTAGTATTAGGAACAAAGACTATCTGTATTTATAAACTTCATATATGGTCTGGCGATACGTATTTAACATTGGAATCTGTCGCTAAATATCTCCGGTTAATTATGGTAATGTAGTTATTAATGTAGTGTAGGTGCTGTATGCAGAAGCCCGACTCAGTGCATCTGCATCTGAAACCAAATAAAAACAAATAATATTTAGGCACTATCAATTAAATCATTAAATACCCTCCATGATATGATTACATACAAATCTATATTTAATAGTTATGCGGTAACGTGGGCTCAACTATGGAGCAATGCAGTCTGGAACAATGAACGCGTGTTAGCGTCTCCCACATGGATATAATATTAATAATAATATAATAATAATAATAATAATAGAAGGAATAATTGTATACCAAAGCCTATGGTTCTATTCTAACATTGGATATTATATCCAATGTTAGAATATTCTATTCTATTCTATTCTATTCTAACATTGGATATAATATTCATAATAATAATATAAGAATAATATAATAAAGCCTATATATTAGGCTCATGTCAAACCAGTAAATGCTACACGAATCAAATATTAAATAAATTAACTCAATCATTGAGCGTGTGTGTGTGCGTGCGTGCGTGTGTGTGTGTGTGTGTGTGTGTGCATATGTCCGTGTGTCCGTGTGTGAGTGTGTGTTTCTGTGTTTCTGTGTTTCTGTTTGTGTGTGTGTGTGCGTGTGTGTGCATGTCACGTGTTAATGAGCCTGCGACTGGAGCTGCAGACCAATCACAGCTCAGGGATGGAGCCGCGGAGACGCAGCCGCGCCGCCGCTGCGTCTCCGCGTCTCGGCGTCTCCGCGTCCAGGCGCAGGAGGAACCAGCAGGTCTCCAGCCATCACATGAAGACACCACATTAGTCCCTGTTTTAACCGGGGTTTAGATTAGGATTATAACCGCGCTGGGAATAAATATTGTTGGTGTTGTTGTTGTTGTTTTCTTTCTGGAACTGATTGTGGATTTTTGTGCCAGTTTGGCTTCGTGGGATCCTCGGAACCGCCGACATAAGTCATCTACTGGACTCGACTGGACTCGACTGGAATCGACTGGACTCTACTGGACTCTACTGGACTCTCCTAACTCATGAGAGACTCGGCGCGTCGACGCTTTTATGGACTCGCCGATGCGCGCCTAGTTAATGATGTCTATGGGGTTCATGACGCCTGACAGCCCGGACGCCTCAGCCGCGGAACCCGACCCCGCCGCCAAATCCGCCTTCCTCGAGTTCGGCCACGGACACCACCACCACCACCACCCTCTCCACCACCACCCTCTCCACCACCACCAGCACCAGCACCAGCACCACCCTCTCCACCAGCAGCCTCCTCTCTCTCATCACATCTACCCGCTCCATGGCGCGCACGACGGCGCCTTCCTTGCCGGCGGTGCGCATCCGTACGGCCGCTCGTCCGGCACCCAGCAGCACCAGCACCCCGCCGGGCCGGCCAGCACCCTGCAGCAGCAGCACCCCGCCGGGCCGGCCAGCACCCCGCAGGAGCAGCAGCAGCACCCCGCCGGGCCGGCCAGCACCCCGCAGGAGCAGCAGCAGCACCCCGCCGGGCCGGCCAGCACCCCGCAGCAGCACCTCCACCTGCACGGCAGCACCCACCACGCTCACCTGGCGCACAGCAGGCTGGAGGAGACCGGTACGCTCAGCACTAACAATAATAATAATCATAATAATAATTAATAATTATAATAATAATGCACCATAAAATGTGTTGACTCAACGCTGTGGTGAGAAAAAGAATTTACTGACAACCCGAAAGTCCACTGTGCTCCATAATTGATGGTGACAAATGATCCACTAAACCAAATATAGGCCTGCCAATGAACACAACTGGATTTGTTTGTTTGTTTGTTTTTATCAAATGTTCTTAACGAGGAAGGATCTGTTACTGTTGGCAACAAGATGCGTGACGCGTTTGATCGCGAAGCAGATGCGCTCTGCTTTTATTGACCATAACGTTCTGTTATTAAGCCTCATTATGGCCTGCGTACAGTCCGGACACCGAACACCACCCCACCACCACCACCTCCGATACACCACCACCACCACCACAACCACCTCCGATACACCACCATCGATACACCACCACCACAACCACACCACCACGCTCCGATACAATTCAATATCATACCAGTCCAGCCTCCACCTCCCACCACCACCAATACCTCCTCCACCTCCACCACACTCACACCAGATACACCACCACCACCACCAATACACCACCACCAATAGCACCTCCACCACCACCAATAGAATAGAATAGAACTTTATTAATCCCGAAGGAAGTTCTTGTGCCAGGTTGCATAGCAATACAGTACAATAAACAATAGAGAAATACACAGAATAATACAAATAAACTAACAGATATGCAAATTTACAGTAAAAATATACAAATATGTGGGCAAGGTAAGATATTCAGACGGCGAAAACAACCTCCACCTCCACCTCCACCTCCACCACAACCTCCACCTCCACCTCCACCTCCACCACAACCTCCACCTCCTCCTCCACCTGGAGAAACGAGTATTTTACGAACACGGACCGGTCGCACCGTGGATCTGCGAGTTCAACATTTAGGATCTGCACCGAAACATTGTGACATAGAGAATATAATAAATACATTGCTGTTGTTTTGGATGGAAAAATACAATTTAGGATATTGTATGTTTTTCATAGAATGTACGTAGTGCATTTAGGCCTGAGTGTGGGCTATTTTGGGGGTGCTAATGTAGTCTAATATATACTCCATTATAGCCTTTTAATTAAATATTAATCAAATGTATTTGCTGATGCTTTATTGGCCTACATGACACGGCTGGCTTCGGTTTCATAATGTTTATAAAGTGTGTCATAAATAAAAGTGCTCACCATTCTCCTATAGTTCTATAAACCTATCGGCCTGAATTTGAGTTTGAAGAAGAAGAGACAACTCTCTCTAACTCTGTGTGTGTGTGTGTGTGTGTGGTGTGTGTGCGTGTGTGTGTGTGTGTGTGCGTGTGCGTGTGTGTGTGTGTGTGCGTGTGTGTGTGTGTGGTGTGTGTCCCTCAGAGAAGTCCATGATGTCTGCAGTGATCGAGAACGGGGAGATCCGCCTGAACGGCAAAGGGAAGAAGATCCGCAAGCCGCGCACCATCTACTCCAGCCTGCAGCTCCAGGTGCTCCACCAGCGCTTCCAGCAGACCCAGTACCTGGCGCTGCCCGAGCGGGCCGACCTGGCCGCCACGATGGGCCTGACGCAGACGCAGGTGGGCCTCCTCATCCTCGACCACCACCACCTCCACCTCCACCACCACCACCGCCATCATCACCACCACCTCTACCAACCCATAGGCCCGTCCGACTATCCAAGCTAATACCGTAGCCTATAACAATCAATCAATCAATCAATCAAACTATCAAATATATTTACAGACTCAGGGTACAACAAATAAATAAAATAGCAACGGCTACACGCACATGACTCAAACACACACGTGTGTGGCAATGTTTGCTCCAATAAGCCTCCTGTATATTTATGAATTTAGCACATGAAGTTTACTCTAAAGGGGTTTACAGAGAATATAATTTACAGAGGCGCCTTTGTGTCATTGGTAATTGATTAGGTACTGTATCTTGCTCGGAGGAGGCCGAATACAAGCACTTGGGGTTCGAACCCAGGACCTTCTGACTCCAGGGGGTCCAACAGCCCTGTTCCAATGAGATTAAAACAGATTCTGCTGCACGTATTGGCAGACCTGCAGGTACCTCAGGTCAGGTCATCAAAGCAGGCCCACAGGCCGACGTGATCTCATGAGACGTTGAATTCGAGATTTGGGATCCAAATGAGGAAACTTGAATTCCGTTTAATGCACTTTAATTCATGCATGCGTGGCGCCCTGGGCTGACTGACAGGATATGAAACGGGAAAGAAAAGTCAGCTTTGAGTCAGCATAGAATATAAGGCTTTAGTCTAATGATGAAGGCTTACGTTTCCAGTCCTAATAAATCATTCCGATCCAAAGGGATATTTCTGGATCTGCAGGATATCCGAAATTATTAACATGTCATGTCGGTGGATTAAGAAGCAACGCAATCCTTAAAGAACACCGAAATAATCATTAATGATAATAATGTATTAATGTCACTTTAATTAACAGATTACAGCGTTTAAGTCGGCTCTATATTTGGCCTATTTAACACCTGATGTGATGTTTAGCCGTGCTTTATATAGATTTAGATTTTCCAATCAATAATACACGCATGGCCTATTCATAATCGACTGTACGCACTGTACGCACAGACACACACACACACACACACACACACACACACACACACACACACACACACACACACACACACACACACACACACACACACACACCCTTGTTAATCACACAGATCCTCAGTCAACACGCAGGTGCGTAGCTGCACAGATCCGACCTTCACTTATGAGCTTATGTCTGTTCTTTCTTCCCTAAAATACTTACAAATACTGGCAGAATGCTTCACTTAATCCCGCCACGAAATGTCGTTTGTGTAGTAATCTTGTTTTGGTTTTTTTTAAACTGTCACACAAGCAAATGAATCCAGTGCGTCAGGGGAGCCGCTCCTTGGTCTGGAGCAGAGGAACCATGAGGAGAACCATTGTTCCTCCAGTGCTCCTGCAAGACCTCAGAGGCTCAAAAACCTCTCACTATCCTATCCTTCCTTGGGCCACTTGGGTCACTTTAGGAAATTAAGCGCTTTAAAGAGTTAACCAGTTAATTAGACTAATAAACTGGAATCGGAGTGCGTCACTGCAGTGCTTTTACGCAGCGCCAGGCCATTTGGCGACGTGGACGTGGACCCAATGTTCAATGGTTCCTTTTTATTGGAAGTAAGCCGACTCAACACACTGCTTGTGTTGCGTGCAGTGATGCTACTACGTGGTGATAATAGTATTGATCTCCAATACTCAGTGTTATATGGTCTCCGTGTTTGGTTGCGCAGGTGAAGATCTGGTTCCAGAACAAGCGGTCCAAGTACAAGAAGATCCTGAAGCACGGCGGCAGCAGCAAGCAGCAGCGTCGTGTCGGAAGGGGAGCACCTCCTCCTCAGCACCTCCTCGTCCTCCGGGTCGCCGCGCACCCCCGCGGCGCTGCCCCGGCCCCAGCCCTGGGAGGAGGTGTGCTCCTCCATCACCACCTCCATCGCCTCCTTGGCGCACAAAGGGATGGCGCCGACGCACGCCAACAGTTACATGAACAACTTGGGCCACTGGTACCCAATCACCAGCACCACCGACCCCACCACCACCACCACCACCACCACCAGCACCACCAGTACCCTCACCAGCAATTACCCCCACCAGCACCACCACCACCCGCACCAGCAGCCCATGTGAGGTGGAGGTGAGGATCTTGCGTCTGCCGTGCGAGGCCCTCTGCGCATGAACACAAACGTGTAAGGACAATGTTCTGGAGCTGGCTGATACTTGTTCCAGCGACGTGTTGTGTTGTTATTGTGTGTTTTTCATTTGTAGGTTTTTTGTGTGCTTATTATTTTTTTATTATGGTCTTGTCGTGTGTGTGTGTGGTGTGTGTGTGTGTGTGTGTGGTGTGTGTGTGTGTGTGTGTGTGTGTGCGTGTGTGTGTGTGTGTGGTGTGCCTGTGTGGTGTGTGTGTGTGTGTGTGTGTGTGTGTGTGGTGTGTGTGTGTGGGTGCTGTGTGTGTGTGTGTGTGTGTGTGTGTGTGTGTGTGTGTGTGTGTGTGTGTGTGTGTGTGTGTGTGTGTGTTGTGTGTGTGTGTGTGTGTGTGTGTGTGTGTGTGTGTGTGTGTGTGTGTGTGTGTGTGTGTGTGTGTGTGCGTGTGTGTGTGTCTGGGTAACGTAACGTGTGTTCCAACGTGCTTCTACAGTAGATTTGGTTTGGTTGAAAATTTCCAATGCGCTTCCAACTTCAAAAAGTGTGCAAATGAATGATGACAGCTTCAGGTGTCATGCTTCATATTTAATTGTTCATATAAAATACAATTTAACACGCAAATAAACAGCTGGGATGAAAAAAAATACGTTCATCATCATTTTTATTTTTTGGTTATCGTTTAAGAAACACGTTGTGCGTTTGAAGGCCTTCAGCTGCATAGCGTCGGCTTAATATAATATTATTTATATTTGGTTTTATGTATATATTCTAGGTTAATATTATTATAGTAGCCGCACAAATACTTCTAATTAAACCATGAGGTTTAATTGAACTATGTTTACACCGTTTGGAATGTGTGCAACATTGCATATGTAGCCTACTAAAACATATCTCAATTAAATATAAAATGAAGCCTATAATCTATTAAAATGTACCACGAAATAAAATAGGACGAAATACAACGCAGTCCCAGACAGGCCCTTGCTGAGGCTCCTGTCTGCACAGAGAATCTGAACGCGTCAAAACACGTCTGCGTCCATCTGGGCTGTCTACGTCTAAACGCAGCTTTAGATCCGCGGATCATTTGTTTCACATGAGATCTGTAGTTCCGAACGTGATGTTGTTCAAGTGTCCTGCGCATCGGACAGCTGCTGGGAACAGACCAGCAACACTCACAGGACATATAGGATCACGTTACTTATAACATGACTCCCCAGGAAGTCTTGGGGGCCTTTTAAATTGTCCCCAAAATCACCAGCATATTTTATTCTCATTCGTTCAGGAAAAATGATGGAAAAATAAAATGGCTCACAGAAATAATCCATTTAAAAGAGAGAAAGAGAGAGAAGCTAAGTTACTTGTTGGCTTGTTTCTATACTATATTCTATAGTCTATACGACAGCCTCATTGTTACTCAGCCAGAGGTGGGTTTTTACTAATCTACAGGCGATGAAGTCATTGCGTGAGTGTGGAAAGTGTATTTTAATGAAATGATTAATCACGGCATCATTGACCGAGAGGCCACGTCTGATTGATAGTTGTTTGTACTGATTTGCACATGTTGGGCCTTAAACTGTTTAAACACGAAGACTAGACTATTTGTAAGCTGCAGTGTAAACAGTGTCTGGTCCTGAGGACTAAGGGTGGACAGGATCCTCCACGGGGTCCATGTGTCTTTTTGTCTCCTTTTTGGAAACTATCATCTCATTGGTTGTTTCCAAATGGTTGGAAAAACGTCTGAATGTTCGACACTTTGACGGACGGTCCCATCACACCGACGTGACTTTTAAATGA
>PIJE02003332.1:0-7500 GCA_002895965.2 Coryphaenoides rupestris | reverse complement strand
CCATCTTCATCTTCATCTGTAAATAAAGATATTAATATTTTTGTTATGATCTTCGTCTCCTGCTCTGTGTGTGTGCTTGTGTGTGTGTGTGTGTGTGTGTGTGTGTGTGTGTGTGTGTGTGTGTGTGTGTGTGTGTGTGTGTGTGTGTGTGTGTGTGCGTGTGTGTGTGTGTGCGTGTGTGTGTGTGTGTGTGGGTGTGTGGTGCCCGGTGGCCCTGCTGCTCTGAGTTCAACAGTTCAGATCTTCCACCCACAAGCTGCTCTATACACACTCGTATTGTTGAGGGATTAGGTCCATGTAGGTCTCTATGGGGGTGTGTGTGTGTGTGTGTGTGTGTGTGTGTGTGTGTGTGTGTGTGTGTGTGTGTGTGTGTGTGTGTGAGAGACTTTGTCCAGCCCACACACACACACACACACACACACACACGACTGTTTCTGGGGCCGGCGCACATACACATACACATACACTTGTCTTCGGCCCCCAAACGTGTCCCCTGATGGCGTGAGGGTTGCTGAGCCAAGAGTGTCTCAGTGCCAGGAGAGCAGGAGGGCCCACACACGGCGAGGGACCCTCCCAGGGGTCTGGGGGGTCCGGGGTGGGGTCTGGGGTGGGGGTGGGGTGGGGGCGGTGGGGGGGGGTCAGATGTACCGGAGCGCAGATCTCAGGCAACATTAAAGAGCAACTGTCATCGGGTCGAGATACCGAACACTGCGGCCATGAGGGAGCCTCCAGACAACTGGTGGCGGTGTCGCCTTGGAGCTGAGGCCCGCAGTACAATATTGTATGTGGTGTAATGGGATTAGGCCCCTAACAGGTTCCTGATGGGGGGACATGCTCTGGTGGTGTGTGTGTGTGTGTGTGTGTGTGTGTGTGTGTGTGTGTGTGTGTGTGAGGGGGGGGGGGGGTGGTTCTACATTAACTGGAGATGTTTTCTGTATTTTTAAGCTGTTCTTTTTCTGTTTTCTTTTTTTTTTTAAAGGCCATGTGAGTCATTGTTGACACGGGGGCTGAATTCCAACACGGATGTGAAATAGAAAGTAGAAGGATTATTTACAGCTGAACGTGTGGCAGTCATTTTATTTAGTATTTTTTTAAATAAGGAATATACTGTACAGGCACATTCATGCTACATGTTATATTGTTTTATATAGGCCTATTTTATATATTAATTGGAGGAATTTATATTTTATATTTGGATATTTTATATTTTGACTGTACATTTGTATAAATCTGTTGGTTTATTTGTATTATTCAGTGTATTTCTCTATTGTTTTATTGTACTCTATTGCTATGCAACCTGGCACTAGAATAAATAATAAAGTTCTATCTTATCTTATCTCTTATCTTATCTTAAATTAATTTGTTAAATTACGGAGCTCATTTAGGCCTATTTACCTTCAGGAGAATCATGTGTTTTAAACTTTTGTGAAATTAGCGCCAAAAGAAACACATTAGGAATAATCATTAATCCAGCAATATGAATAAAACGCGCAAGTCAAATAAAATAGACAAATTATTGCGTTCAAAACGCCTCAAACATCAAAAGTAATATTATTAATATATAGCCTAAAATTAAAATGTAAATGAATAACAAACTCTGTGATCAATGTGACCAATCACATGAGAATAAATAGTATGTTAACTTAAAAATAAAACAAAGTATAGTTTAATAAGTTTAAGCTTACGTCTATCAAAGAAGGGATTGCCTCGTTTTAGATATATTTAGATATTGACTCATTCACTCATGAGTCATGACTCAGTTTAGTTTTTTGAAATATCCATTCTAATAAAAATGGTATTTTAATCCAAATATACCACGATACCTTCTGACTTAAATCAAACTGTGTTTGAAAAGTCCTTTACGAATTTAATATCCGTCACCCAATAATAAGCACTGATTGACTTATATTGGTATTATATATTATATTGACTGCTGCTCTTTAATTCAGATTTATTTTGAGTCTGACACACACACACACACACACACACACACACACACACACACACACACACACACACACACACACACACACACACACACACACACACATATTCTGTCATATGCAGACAGTGTATGTGGAATAAATTATAAGTATAAGTAAAAAACTAAGGGTAGCACGGAGAGATGGTTACATGGAGTTATATAATTAATACGTGTAGTCATATTATTCATATGTGTAGTTATATTATTAATATGTGTAGTTATATTATTCATATGTGTAGTCATATTATTAATATGTGTAGTTATATTATTAATATGTGTAGTTATATTATTCATATGTGTAGTCATATTATTAATATGTGTAGTTATATTATTCATATGTGTAGTTATATTATTAATATGTATAGTTATATTATTAATATGTGTAGTTATATTATTCAAATGTATAATCATATTATTAAGTTAAGTTAAGTTAAGTTCCACAAAAATAAATCTGATTATTGTCTAAAAAAAACGTGGGTTGGCTGTTGAGTCTTTAAATTATCCTCCTGATTACCTAATTATTGATTATTGATCATTAATTGTAGACATAGGGCTATTAAAAAAGTACCGATCCAAGAAATATAATTGAAACCTTTATTCGTTAGAAGAAGTCAAATAAGTTCTTGAATATAAAAACGTCGTGTTGGCACCGAAGTGCTTTCAATTTCAAACAAACATGTCATAGTGGTTCTACTTATAAACACATATTTACAGCCTTCAACATTTGTACAAATCCTTATAAATATGACCTGAGTTTCTTATATTCCTTATGGATGAAGTGTACCGTTTAGTCTCCTCTTGACCTCTGCTTAGACAACTTCTTTAAACGTGCTTTTCTTTTTTTTGCTCATTCATTTACAAAACTCATTTAAAGAAGAAGAAAACAAAGCAACCAGAAACGATAAATAATTTAAAAACCACGCCAGACGTCATTTAAATATTAGGCCACAAAGTGAATCCCTCGGCTGCTCCTGGATCTGCTGCTGGTTTGGTTCTGGGAACGAGACGCGCGTCCAAAACCAGGAACCAGGAACCAGAAACCAGAACGTTTCGCTTCGTTCGTTACGTCAGCGTTCAGAGGGCCCACTCTCCCATCCAGTCCAGTTATTTGCTCTGAAGAGTCAATGCGAAATACAGGGGCCCTCGGAGCCTGCAAATACAGGGGCCCTCGGAGCCTGCAAATACAGGGGCCCTCGGAGCCTGCAAATACAGGGGCCCTCGGAGCCTGCAAAAATACAGGGGGCCCTCGGCCTGCAATAAGGGGCCCTCGGAGCCTGCAAAAACACGGGCCCTCGGAATAAAAAGTAGTCAGTTCTCTAGTAAACCGCCCCGACGCTCTGCTGCGCCGCGGTGCCGGGGGTGCTGTAGGTGCGCTCCCTGTTGGTACCAGTGGGTGTTATAATCCTCCAGGTTAGGGCGGCGAGGAGCCGTGGGGGGGCTGTGTGCGGGACCGGGGGCCCCCTGGGGACGGGGGTACCCTGCGGGGTGTTGCTGCTGTCCCACACCGCGGGGGAGGGCGGCGAGTTGCAGGCCATGGAGTCGCTGGCGTTGGGGCTGTGCTCCAGGGGCACGTCGCCGTTCTTGTAGAGCTTCTTGAATTTGGACCTGCGGTTCTGGAACCAGATCTTCACCTGCAGCCGGTTAGTGTCACGGAATAACCGGTTAGTGTCACGGAAATGTTCCACGATAAAGTCTAAAAAAACAAACAAGATGTAGGCTGATAGGCTTATAATAAATACATGCGTGAATTGTATTTAATGTTGTAATGGTTTAAGGCGTGTATGTTAATGTATTCCATCTACTATTATTAGTAAAAACATATATATATATATATATATACTATATATATATGTTTAGAAAGACTATAACCAAGTAAGCAACAGCTGATGCAATATTTAACTGTTTATATGCTATTTAATGCTAAAGTGGTGTAACACAATTGTGTTCATTTATTGCATGTAGTATTATTATTATTATCGGTAAAATGTCAAAGTTTCAGAAAGACACTTTGTGATACGTTTGGAAGGGCTATGCGCTTGCCAAGTGCTGTGCGTAATTACGCATCGGTGACTGCGGGACCTAACCACAAACCGGTACCGCGGGTTTGTATGTGGAACACGGAATCCACGTCGTAGTTGGACTGTCCGATGTGCATGATGTGTACAGGTGTGTGTGTGTGTGTGTGTGTGTGTGTGTGTGTGTGTGTGTGTGTGTGTGTGTGTGTGTGTGTGTGTGTGTGTGTGTGTGTGTGTGTGTGTGTGTGTGTGTGTGTGTGTGTGTGTGTGTGTGTGCGCCTATACCTGTGTCTGCGTCAAGCCGAGCTGCGCCGCCAGCTCCGCTCTCTCGGGCAGCGCCAGGTACTGCGCCTTCTGGAAGCGCCTCTGCAGCGCGGCCAGCTGGTAGCTGGAGTAGATGGTTCTGGGCTTGCGGATCTTTTTGGGTTTTCCGTTCACCATCCGAACCTCAGGCTCCGGTTCCTCTTTTACTGAAATAGCAGCAACAAAATAATGATATTAGTATTTAGTTGTTCCTCAGTCCAACATAGATAAATAATATAATTACCAACACACGGATAAAAGATCACTTGGCAGTAAATTGCATCATTGCTTCCCTGGAATTTAAACCCAAAAAATATATAGGCCAATAAATGTAACAAATGTGGGGAAATAACATACAATTAAACAGCAGGTCTACCAATTTCCTGAGGCAATTTTTTTATATCCTCCAATTTTTGCATAGCTTCAAAAGAATCCGTTTCGGGCCAACTGCTCATGGTTATGGTTTTTGAGCCTTCAGGTTTAACCAGAAATATTCTCAGTCAATGAAGTCACATGAACACATGCAGGCTAGCCCCAGTTTCACATGAGAGCCGTCATATCACGTTATCGTGTCGCTATCACATCATCCTCTGTGCACATTTGTGAGAATATGGAGAGGACTGATGACTGACGCATTGTCCGCGCAAACCCCTCACATGAAGCCACAATCCAGCCACAATCCTTCCGTGCGTAAAGGCACCTTGGAACGATTGCTGCGCGTAATTATTTGGCGAGGTGTTGCCAGTTCTGCTGCTGCTGCTGCTGCTGCTGCTTACCTGAGCCGACAGGTGACGCCTGGAGGTGGTCTCTGTTGTAGTGCGGGTACTGTCGGTACGCGTTTGAGTACGGGTACTCGGACTTGGTTGTGGTGTACCCACCGGCGGAGCCCCCCATCCCGTTCAGGTTAAACTGGTGGTGGGGGTGGTGGTGGTGGTGGGGGGGATACGAGGTCATGGGCTGCCCGTAGCCCTGCGCCTGGCCCGCCTGGTAGTACTCGTGGTGGTGGCCATGGGGGGTCTGACCCTGGCCGCTGTAGAAGCCCATGTCTGTCACCGAGGACTCGGGGAGCGTCGGGGAGTCCTTGGAGTTCGGGTGACAACTCATAGATCCTGGGAGGTCGGTGAGGATGCTGGCGATCTTCTTCTCGTACGTCTGTCCGCCGCCGCCGCCGCTCATCGTTGTGCGCAACGCAGCCTCTCCAGAGGGTCGACACGGGTCCAAGTCAGAGGAATAATATTACAATTTAAATTAAGTTTTAAATGCTTTGAGGGGAAAAAGCACAAAAATAAACGACTGGTATGTGTGCGCTCTCTCTCTCTCTCTCTCTCTGTCCCTCTCTGTCTGTGTGTGTGTCTCTCTCTCTCTCTCTCTCTCTCTCTCTCTCTCTTTCTCTCTGTGTGTGTGTCTGAAGGTTTAATCCAAGTGAAACTCTCCCAGCCGTCGAAACTTAGTAGTGGCGTCGCTCTGCCCCCGCGGAGCAGAGTTATAGAAGCAAAGGGGTGGATGCTGCCTTCCCATTGGCTGCTCCTACAAACCCTTTCTTCCTCTGGGCCCCGGGGGCCAAATGCTGGCCCCCCTGAGCCTGAGCCCTGCCCACGGAGCGCATTAATGCACGCAATACGCACACCTCTTGTTGGCGCGATTGCGTTTCTTACCTGGTTTACCTGTAGCCACAGGTAACCCCCCGATTTGCATGTATCTGTATGTGTTCTGTATCACACACACACACACACACACACACACACATATATATATATAGCGCGTCTGTGCGTAAAACCAGAGGCCCCAGCAGAGGCGGTGTCGCTGGTTTTTAATAATAATTAAAAACCAGCTAAACAAACACATTCTATCTTTGTCAAGACAGCAGCAAGAAGTCAGGTAACTGCAGCTATTGTCATTCAAAGGTGAGTTTAGTGAAAGAGATTGGATAAGGATTGATAGAGAGATGCTTCAATGGGCATGGCCTTTGGCGAATTCCTCGTTAATTGTGTGTGTCTGTGTGTGTGTGTGTGTGTGTGTGTGCGCGTTTTTATTTATTATTGTGGACACACCATACATGAGTACAACACGTAAAAATGTAGTGAACCAGATTCCTTTTTCGAATACACCGTAAAATAAATAAATAATACTAATGTCCTCACTGTTAAAATGTTGGTACACACTGCCCCCTGGTGGTGGTGGTACACACTGCCCCCTGGTGGTGGTGGTACACACTGCCCCCTGGTGGTGGTGGTACACACTGCCCCTGGTGGTGGTGGTACACACTGCCCCCTGGTGGTGGTGGTGGTGGTACACACTGACCCCTGGTGGTGGTGGTGGTACACACTGACCCCTGGTGGTGGTGGTGGTGGTGCTGGTACACACTGCCCCCTAGTAGGTGGACACACTTGCCCCCTGGTGGTCGTGCGTGGTGGGGTCGAGTGGTGGTGGTACACACTGCCCCCTAGTTGGTGGTACACACTGCCCCCTGGTTGGTGTGGTGGTGGTGGTACCACACTGACCCTGGTGGTGGTGGTGGTACACACTGCCCCCTGGTGGTGGTGGTGCTGGTACACACTGACCCCTGGTGGTGGTGGTGGTGGTGGTTGTACACACTGCCCCCTGGTGGTGGTGGTGGTGGTGCTGGTACACACTGCCCCCTAGTGCTGATACACACTGACCCCTGGTTGGTGATGGTGGTGGTGGTGTACACACTGACCCCTGGTTGGTGGTGGTGGGTGCACACTGCCCCCTGGTGGGGACTCCGTCTCTGCCACCATCTTCACCATCTTCCTACCGAGGTAAGGCGCGATGCGCGTGTTGTGGTAGTGTGTGTGTGTGGGTCGGGATGCGTGTGTGGACGGGTGTGGTCCAGTGCTGGGTGGTGTCGCGTAGCACATGCGTCCATTCCCCTGGTGGTTGACGGTAGTGGTGTGGTGATAGGATCGGTTTTAGTGTGAGGCATGGGCGTTAGGCGGTGGGCCTCTATCTGTGGGACCCGTACGAGGAAGAAAAGCTTAGTTTAAGGTCACGACCCCTGGTACGACATCACACAACTCCGGCCACACTACAATAGTCTCCTATTGTGGTGTCGTCTTTTCATTTAAAAAGTCCACGTCGTGGTTCATGGTCGGTGGTAACACACTGCCCCCTGGTGGTGGTGGTTGTGGTGGTACACACTGCCCCCCCTGGTGGGTTGTGCAGATATTGGTGGGTAAG
>PIJE02003331.1:30000-36059 GCA_002895965.2 Coryphaenoides rupestris | reverse complement strand
TGTTTGTCCAGGGTGGTGGAGGGAGGAGGAGGGGAGTCAGGGTGCTGGTGTCCAGGGTGGAGGAGGAGGAGAGGAGGAGGAGTCAGGGTGCTGTCGCTCCAGGGTGGAGGAGGAGGAAAGGAGGAAGGAGGAAGGAGTCAGGGTGCTGTGGTCCAGGGTGGCCTGGAGGAGGAGGAGGCAGGAGGAAGTCAGGGGTGCTTGTCCAGGGTGGAGGAGGAGGAAGGGAGTCAGGGTGCTTGTGTCAGGTGTGGAAGGAAGGAAGAAAGAAGGAGGCAGTCAGGAGTGCTTGTGTCCAGTGGTGGAGGAGGAGGAGGCAGTCAGGGTGCTGTGTCCTCAGGGTGGGAGGAGGAGTCAGGGTGCTGTGTCCAGGGTGGAGACGAAGAAGAGGAGGAGTCAGGGTGCTGTGTCCAGGGGTGGAGGGGAGGAGAGGCAGGTCAGGCACGGAAAGCCCATGGGTGGAGGCAGGGGGAGGAGTTGGGATGGGGAAACGCCCCAGCTATTTCCGTCAGCAGCAGACGATGTTGTGCACCTGTCTCCTCCATATAAGGAAACGTAGAGTTTAGCACGGCAGAGCTGTATGCCACTCGTAATCCAGATACTTTATGCTAGATCTGCTGGCTCATAATGTTTACACTGGTGTGTGTGTGTTTGGTGTTTGCAGGTTGGGGTGTGTGTGTGTGATGTGCCCATCCGCCAGTCATGTGTTTGCACGTGCGCTGATGTGCGGACGTCCCTTTAGTGGCTCGTTGTGCTCGATGGACGGACCGCAGAGAGACTTGTTTTAAATTTTAGAGAAAGACTTTTATTTAGATGGCGGCCACAGTCATTTGAAAATGCCGGGAGCATACAGGCCACACGCGAGCAAAACTCAAAACACACACACACACACACACAACACCACACACACACACACACACACACAGCCACAAGTACACGACAACCACAACATCTCTCAAACAACAACTGTGCAACACAACAACCTGCCAAATGATGTTTATTATGACGACCCGGAAGACTGTGCTGCACCCTGACTCCTCCTCCTCCTCCACCCTGAGGAGGAGTCAGCCCATCCTCCTAACATCATAGATCCACTGATGACCTCAACCTTCTACTGTTACTGTTTACATTTCCGAATATTTTCTCATCTTGAGGACAGACATCTTTTTTTGTGTTCATCATTTGTCGTTTTGACTCTCTGAGTTACACAACAGCGACCAAGGACATGTTGTTGAATGTTACTGTAAGATCCGTAAAGTTAGTATATAAGTTAGTACATAAGTTAGTATATAAGTTAGTACATAAGTTAGTATATAAGTTAGTACATAAGTTAGTATATAAGTTAGTATATAAGTTAGTATATAAGTTATTATATAAGTAGTACATAAGTATATCTTCTACATGCGCTTTTGAACATTGCACTGCGTTGACATCATGAGAGCAAAGCTACATCCTGTGTGTGTGTGTGGGTGTGTGTGTTTGCGTGTGGGTGTGTGTGTATGCGCGTGTGTGTGTGTGAGTGTGTGTGTGTGTGTGCGCGTGTGTGTGTGTGTCCAGATGGCCGAAGCCTGTGGTGGGAATAGGAGCAGTGGGTGAGTGGTGGAACAGGAAATGATGTCATAGAGATCCTTGTGAGATGCTGGCTGCCTGTGTGCCCGAGCATATGACTTGTCACATGCACACACATGCACACACACATGCACACACACATGCACACACACGCACACCAACACACACACACACACACGCTAATTCCCGAAGCCAATTTCAGCATGTGATGTAAACCACGTGATTTAGATATCGTTATTTCGACACATTAAGCACAAACACACACAAACAAACACACCCATGCAAGAGAAAACACACACACACACACACACACAGTCAGAGATGATGAGGCAAACATTGTGCTGAGTGTGTGTGTGTAGCGTTAAGGTGAATTAAGGTGATAAAAGAGATCGAGTCAACAGAGAGGAATGAGGAATGACGTGAGGATGACACACCAGAGAGACAAGATGGAGGAGTGATTCAAACGTATTCGTGGAAAACTTTATTCATGAAGTTAGAATCACATTCAATTTGCGTGTGTGTGTGTGTGCACATACATGCACACGCACACGCACACATACACAAACACACAGACACACACACACACACACACACACATCCTGCATATAGCAGACATGTGGCAGACAGGTATGTGTGTGTTAACAGAGACACATTTACATGTTGTGCACGTACATCCTAGTGTGTGGGTGTGTGTGCGTGTGTGTGTGTGTGTGTGCGTGTGTGTGTGTGTGTGTGTGTGGGAGTGAGAGCGATGAGGAGGGTGAGAGAGAAGCTTAGGAGGCCCCGCCCTCGGCTCATCCCACTACATATGGGATGGATTGATTGATTGATTGATTGATTGATTGATTGATTGATTAAGTTGTCATCCTTGCATCAAACCGAGACGGTGTGTTCACATCCAGAGGAGGTGTGTCGTCATGGGAGTGTGTCATCATGGGAACGACAAGTCCAGTATTTTCCAGAAGAGCTGGTTCAAGATGGAGCCGGATCAGGCAGTACACGTGTCTCACACACACGTCACACACACACACACACACATCCACACGTCACACACACACACTTCTCACACACACACACTTCTCACACACACACACACACACGTGTGTCTCACACACGTCACACACACACACGCACACATCCACACATGTCACACACACACACACACATGTCACACACACACGTGTCTCACACACACACACACGTGTCTCACACACACACACACACACACACACACATACACACACACACGTTGACTGATCCAACCTCACACTGCAGTAAGTGGAGCCACCTTTGTGAGCACCAGTTGACCGAGGGCTGTATTCACACACACAACCACACACACACACACACACACAAACACACATACGGAACTGTGTGATGTAACCTGAGCTGGGAGTGTGTGTGTGTGTGTGTGTGTGTGTGTGTGTGTGTGTGGTGTGTGTGTGGTGTGTGTGTGTGTGGTGCGTGTGTGTGTGTGTTTGGCGAGAGGAGAACTACGTAGAGACAGAAGAGGGAAGGAGAACAGGAAAAGGAGAAGAGATTCGATGCCTGGTGGAGTCCATTGGTGTTTGTGTCTATCATGCTTTGTTCATCATGCTTTTGCTTGAGATAATGATACCATATATAACTCTGTGATATATACAATATATATTTATATATATATATATATAGTATATATGTGTGTACATATAATAGTTATATATACTAGTTCCAAGTGTAATGCTTCCAGTCAACGGAAACGTGAGATTAGATTTGCAACGGAGTGAATTTATTTTCTTTCCGTCTCTCCTTCTGTCTCTCTCTCAGACAGAGACCCTCTGTTTCCCCCTCCGCGCCGCTCTGATTGGCTGCAGACAATTTGAATTTGAAAAGGAGGCCGGCCAATCGGCTCTCCCCCGGCGGTGTCAACAGATGACTGCTAGATTCCCGGAGGACCAACATCCACCGCTGAGAGGAGAAGGAGGAGGAGGAGGAGGAGGAGGATGAGGAGGAGGAGCATGACCAACCACCTCCTCTCCTCTCCTCTCATCTCCTCCTCTCCTCTCCTCTTCCCTCGAGGTTCAAACGGATGAGAGGCAAACAGCTGGCGTCTAACGGTTGACGGACAGCCACAGCTGGGGCTACACACCCTCATGGAATGACATCATCCCACCTCTCTCTCTCTGCCTCTCTCCGTCTCTGTCTCCCCCTCCCTCTCGCTCTCTCTCTCACTTGCTCTGTATCTCTCTCTCTGTCAATTCAAGGACTTTATTCAATTCTGTCTCTCTGTCTCTCTCTGTCTCTTTTTCTCCGTGCAAGAAAATGCTCAAATAGTCATTATGCACACACACAAGGACTTCCCTTGATTCCCCACTGTGTGTGCGCATGTGTGTGTGTGTGTGTGTGTGTGTGTGTGTGTGTGTGTGTGTTGGGACACAGCACCCCCAGACCACCGGACCACCCATACCCCCGCACCCCCCAGCACCGCGGCGGTGCGGGCCTCACCTTGACATCCTGCTCCAGGGTCCGGATCAGCTCCCCGTCCACCTGGCCCGTCTGCGCCACGCGGACGGAGCGCCGCTCTGCCTTCCGCAGGCGGTACTGCAGGATGCGACACGTCTTGTTGGCCTGCGTTGTCATGGAAATGATGGGGGGGGGGGGTGCGTTATCACTCCATCCATCGATCATATGTCTGTCTATCATATATGTATTTATCTATCTATCATATATGTATTAGTTATCATCTATCATATATGTATTAGTTATCATCTATCTATCTATCCATCTATCTATCTATCTACCTATCTATATTGTATCTATCTATCCTATATCTATCTATCTATCTATCTATCATATATTTATCTATCTATCATATATGTACTACCTAACTATCTATCATATATTTATGTATTTATGTATCTATCCATCCATTCATCCATCTATAATCTTAAGAATATTATAGGAAGCAGTAGTGTCATCGTAGCAGTCGTAGTAGTATAGTACTAGTATAGTAGTAGTATGGTAGTAGTAGTAGTCGTATCGTAGTAGTATCGTAGTAGTCGTAGTATGGTAGTAGTATAGTAGTAGTAGTCGTAGTATAGTAGCAGTAGTAGCAGTATAGTAGTAGTAGTATAGTAGCAGTATAGTAGTAGTAGTATGGTAGCAGTATAGTAGTAGTAGTATGGTAGCAGTAGTAGTATTAGTATTTCTCACCTGTTCCAGCTGCTGGCGTAGTTCTTGGAGCTGGTAGACATCTTCCTCCAGGTACATGTCTCTCATCTCCAGCATCTCAGACCTCAACTCCTCCATCTCATCCTGAGAGAGAGAGAGAGAGAGAGAGAAGAGAGAGAGAGAGAGAGTCACACCTTCAGTACCTTCATCATCAATACTCAACATACAACAACAACAACAACAAACAACAGTCTCCCGCAACGACGGACAAGTTAGCTTGTCCTGCCGCCGAGGTCCAGGCCGTGGCCGACTGGACTCGTGTGACCGGGAGGTTCAAAGACAAGTGGGACATTCATTTCCAGACGGGTCAAAGGTCAAAGGCCCAGCCAGACGTGCAAAAACAACCACGTCAGCGGCTGGACCAGGTGTTGCTTGTAATCCCACATACATCGCTGACGTCTCGACAGACAGACAGGCAGACAGACAGACAGACAGACAGGTGGATGGTATATTAACGGGATGTGGTCTGTAAGTAACAGGCTGGAGTCATCCCTTCCTACGCTGGGAGGATGTGGGTCTGATGAGAGTAACACGCACAGTCTGGTGTGTGTGTGTGTGTTGTGTGTGTGTTGTGTGTGTGTGTGTGATTACTACTATGGTATAAACAATTTATAGTGTGTGGTTTGTGTCAGAGAAAGAGAGTGGGAGAGAGAGAGAGAGAGAGAGAGAGAGAGAGAGAGAGAGGAGTGAGAAAAGGGGAGAGAGCATTAGCGCAAGCTGGTGTAAGGGCACAGCAGCATTAGTATGGGTGAGGGAGTATGAGAGACAGAGAGAGAGAGAGAGGGGAAGGGTGGGAGAGGGAGAGGGAGAGAGAGAGATGGTCTAGTGACCTGATTTCCTCAGCTAACCAGGGAGAGAGACGAGACGTGTGTGTTTCCCTGTGCTGCCAGTCGGAAGCATTCAGGAGACCCGTGTCAATAGACAGTTATTGTGGGATGTTCGCTTTTACGCTTTTACTATTACCACCACTTCCTTTTAAGTGTGAACTGTTCCGATCAATTTGCTCTTGTGTTCGGAAAAAGTATACGCCTCCAATGTGTGTATGCGTGTGTGCGTGTGTGCGTGCGTCACTGAATTTGATTTGTAGTAGTTATATATTTATAGGCCTATTATATGCTGTTTTTCATGGTCCATTGGAGGTAGTGGCTTCTGTGTTATTAAGTTATCGCACTCGCCTCTGTGTGTGTTGTGTGTGTGTGTGTGTGCCTGTGTGTGCGTACGTGCGCGTGTGTGTGTGCTAGTTACAGTGTTCTGGTTGTCCAGACGAGAGCGGTAATTAAATG
>PIJE02003331.1:0-25000 GCA_002895965.2 Coryphaenoides rupestris | reverse complement strand
GACAGTAAAGTAAACCATGCAGTCAGCCTCCTGTTAGCACACATCCCACCATGAGGAAGACAGGATCCAACACCTCCATGCTAACACCTAACAAGGTAGAGTCAAGTCAAGTCAAAGTGTTTTATTGTCACAGGGCCATTCTGAACAGTGAGATTCTTGTGACAGAGCAGGCGACAGGACACAAAAAGTAGGCAAAAAAGATCAAATAACAAGAAGAGAAAAAAATATATAGAATATTATATATACATACTGTATACTTATTCAATTTTTATATATATAAGTGGAATAATTCGACATATCTATCGAGCTATCATAGCATACAACACAAACATAAAACATGCTATCATAGCTACAGTATCACACACACACACACACACACACAGCTGCATTGTGTGTGTGGAGGCCTCTCTGGCGTGTAAAGGGGGCGGAGTCACGCCCCTGTGTCTAATAATTAACCAGAGAGAGATCTATGAGGCCACACCCCCCTCCTCACCCCTCACCTGACCACCCGCAGCACTTCCTGTCTGTACACTGATCTGAGATACCGCTCTGTTCCAGCACAACCTGTGTGTGGTGATAACACACAGGGAGAAATGTCTCCAGATAACCTTTTCAATAGTTGATTTCGATGAATGTGGTGACATCACTGTGTGCCAAATGTCAAATGTAACACGCTGTAACGTGCTGATGATGCCTTGAATGACGTGAATTAAAGACACTCATCTCCTGTATCATGATGATTCATTTTGGTGACTTTATTGATGATTGTTGTTTCGTCAATCCCTATTAAAATGTGCGCCTTATTTATGTACGAAGCAGTTGATCCTGTTGCCTCCTCCGTTCCCCACACACATGAATCATTCCATGTGAGTTTGTTGTTTGCTGGGACGGTAGAGACATCAACACCACAGTAAAATAGCATGCAACATAGCTAAAATATGGCATGATTATTTAATTGAACTGTTTAATTAATAATAAGTTAATGTTGCAGAAAGTGTGTGTGTGTGTGTGTGTGTGAGTGTGTGTGCGTGTGATACAACTGTCCTGTCTGTTGTGTTTGTTTCATTTCTACCTCTATATTTGTTTTTATTCTTTGATTTTACTATATATATCGCATTCTTTCATAGAATTTTCTTTGGGATGAATAAAGTTCTATTTTATCTTATCTTATTCTATGCATCTCTTTTGTCAATGGAGCCCCCAACTGTGTGTGTAAATTGAGTCAGTCACACAGACCACACACACACACACACACACACACACACACACGCACACACACACACACACACACACACACACACACACACACACACTCACACCCCCTGCCACCTCACCTGCCAGTGGGACCACAGTGAAGCCTCGACTCCACTAACGTTTAGTTTGCTGTTTCAAAATGGCAGACTTTGTTGTGCCATCTGCTTTGGTCATTTGGACACAATGACTCGCCTGTGGGAAACGAGGTAGGCAGACAGGCAGACAAACAGCCAGCCAACAAGTCAAGCCAACAAACAGCCAGCAGACCAGCAGTCAGCAAGCAGTCACGGAGCCAGAAACCTCTCTGTGGTTCCCTCTTCATAAAGCTTCCAATGGAAACCACAGTATCATGTGTTTGGATGGACTGAGAAGATATGATTAATTCATTAGTATTATAATAATTGCAATTTATATTCATATTACTAATAATGTGCTGATTGCAAGGTAATGAGTACACCACCCAGGGAAACAGGAAGTTCAGGCAGTCTAGCAGACTGATCACAGGTACAGTCTACCACAAGAGTTAACCAGAGGGGTCTGCACAACATCTCTCAGAGTTTGAATTCAAACTGGATGATAACACAGATTATTGTTTATTCAGCTTTACAAAGAATAAACAAATGTTCAAATAAAAACAGAATAACAACAAACACAACACAGTGAGTAAAAAAATTTGGCAAACCACTGATTCAAAAGCATGATGTTTATTAATGTGTCATAAGTTATGATCATCATCATATTGTTTCATCCAGATCCTGTGTGTGTGTGTGTGTGTGTGTGTCGGTTGCCAGGGACTCAGGCCACGCCTGGACACACCTTGGATGAGGAGGAGGAGGAGGAGGAGGAGGAGGAGGAAACCATGGCAACCATTCAAGCGGAAAATGACCATCAGCGAGACGAAAGCACATTTCACTAATTATCCGGAGGGAACACTCATGAGACGAAGCCACACTGGGCCTCTCATCAGACGGCCCGACAGCCTGATCTCTCCAACTCACAAAGGAGGGGATAACCGAAAGAAATGCTGCTCTCGCAATTATTATCCTCAGTCTGGTAATTGGAAGGCATTCCTCTGTGTGTGTGTGTGTGTGTGTGTGTGAGTGGGAGGCAGTGAATGTGTGTCCGTCTGCCGTCATATTCATGCAATAGTCATGCCATTTTGTCATCAGAACATACGTGTGTAGCCTTGCGGTTTTCAAAAGGAGTTCTGTTCAGTTGCACCTGTGACCTGTTCTAGGAGGCCAAGCGTTAAGATCTGCCACACGTTCACGGAACTCTACTCCCCCCTGGCGGCCACTCATGTAATACACACCACTTACCCAACGACACTCACACACCCACCACTTCTAAGATTCTTCTGCCAGAGGACTATAAGGGAGGCAGGCCCTTTTTGTGGCATTCAAAAAGCAGGACACGACTTAGACATAGAGAATAGAGAATATGAGGGTTAAAATCACAGTGTGGTTATTGGAATGTGAATATAAATGTAAAATGAATGAAGGCGCAGAAACATTGTGGGATTCTTTTTTTGTCACTACAGTATTTGTATCCCGGGCCATCAGGGATAATCAAACTGTATATTTGTTCATATGTCTCCCTTTCATCCCCGTTTTTCTATTTTATCCCCCCCCCCTCCCTCCCTGTCTCTCTCTCTCTCTCTCTCTCTCGCTCTCTCTCTCAATTCAATTTCAATTCAATTTCATTTAAAATTCAATTTCAATTTAAGAGCTTTATTGGCATGGGAAACGTACATTTACATTGCCAAAGCGAGTGGTAAATAAAAAGTATACTTGAGAAATGACATTAAATTATTATATATATATATATATAGAATAATAATAATGAAAAAAAAACAAAGAATAGTACAAATAAAAATAATGATAATAATAATAAAGTGGCATTGACAGGTGATCTCTCTCTCTCTGTTTCTCTGTCTCTCTCTCTCTGTCTCTCTCTCTGTTTGTCTCTCTCTGTCTCTCTCTCTCAACACACACACACACCCCACTATTACTTTTGTCTTCTACAAAAACAGGAGAATCATGTTTATCGTGATTTTGTAGGTCAAGGTGGCGGGTCGAGACTGTTGGGAAGGAGAGGGGGGGGGGGGGGGGGGGGTTGGGAGTCGACTGGCCCCTGCGCCTCTCTTTCAGAGGTAAGTAAGTACCGGTTAGTAGAGATAATGACGGGATTCTAGGAATGTAAAACAATTCAGGGTGTGGTGGTGAGAGTCGTACGTCTTGGTGACTGAGACCTGAGAGACGTTGTTTTTATCTGCCCTAAAGCCACGCCCCTTGACGTGAACACTGAGAAACATCTCCTGTTTTTGTCAAAGCAGCGCAGGTGATTTTTCTCTATTTTATTTTACTCTGTTTTTATAATATTCGAAATATTGTTCAGAAGTAGTTTTACTATTTATTATGAAACATTCTCTCGTGTGAAATGTTTTTTGTTTTGTTGTTTGATTTGCACAAAAATCTGTTTTGCACTAAAGTGTATTATCCTTGTTTAATAAAAAGTGTTCTAATATTAAGTGCAAGAGTTGCATGAATTGCATTCAAGGCAAAGGCAACTTTATGTACATAACACATACAGAGAGTACATTCACTGACATGAATGACATGGATATGGAGCCAACTTGTGTCATGTTTACAATGCAGATCATTGACATTAAGGTCTGGCAACACAGTCAATCATTATCCTTTAATACAGTCAATCATTATCCTTTAATACAGTCAATCATTATCCATTAATACAGTCAATCATTATCCTTCAATACAGTCAATCATTATCCATTAATACAGTCAATCATTATCCTTTAATACAGTCAATCATTATCCATTAATACAGTCAATCATTATCCATTAATACAGTCAATCATTATCCTTCAATACAGTCAATCATTATCCATTAATACAGTCAATCATTAACTTTTAATACAGTCAATCATTATCCATTAATACAGTCAATCATTATCCTTTAATACAGTCAATCATTAACTTTTAATACAGTCAATCATTATCCATTAATACAGTCAATCATTAACTTTTAATACAGTCAATCATTATCCTTTAATACAGTCAATCATTATCCTTCAATACAGTCAATCAAAAAAAACAAAAAAAACAAACAAACCCTTACCTTTACCTGTAATCTACCTGGCGGCGGCGGTACGTACGTAATCGTAGCGAGGATCGTACTTACCGCCTTCCCGAGCGCCCGGCTGATTCGCGCGTCTGATTGGTCGACGACCTGAGCTCGCGCGTGATTGGCTGTCGTCCCTCTCCTCCTCCTTACTCCCTGGCACCGCCCCCTGCCTGCCAGCCACTTCCGGTCGCGTCTATCCGCACAGTTTGACATCGATACTGTCTGTCGTCCTGACGCCTCGAAGGTAAGACCGGCTCGTTTTTCCGCCACGCTATCTTGTGTACACGTACTTAGTGGCGTTATTGTTGTGTTATTGTTGTGTTGTTGTTGTGTTGGATTTGTTTTTGTCGTCTGTTTGTAGAAGTGATCTTGCTAACGAGCTAGCTAGCTGTCAGGAGAGAAGCCTGCATCGGACCTTTGTGATTCATGTCAACTCACTGCCAATTACCAACTAACTACTAACTACTAACTAGTAGCTGGCTCTGTTCATCATCTAAGGACACGTTCAAGGTGGTCGTAGTTGAAAAATGTAGTACACAGTTTAAAATGACATTTTGAATGTAATGTAGTGCAGTGTTTAACATTCACATTTTACATTTCGATGTACATTCATTTATATTGCCCCCAATGCTGTGAGTGTGAGTGAGAGAGAGAGAGAGAGAGAGTGTGTGTGGGAGTGAGAGAGAGAATTGTCGGCACTGACTGAGTTTCGTAATGAAGTTAAAAGTGATCGACTGGGAACAATGCACACCAATGACTCTTAATTAGGCCACGCCCACTAGTGATACGTTAGGGTGCTTCGACTTTAGTGGCTCTCTCCTTGAACTCTTCAAGTGGCCTGCAGCATTGTACGTTACGTCAGACTAGTTGTATGGATGTATGTATGCAACTATCTAACTAGAAGACGGGGAGAGGGTAAGTGACTTCTAGGAGTGAGACATGGTGTGAACTGTTTCTTATTATGAAGCATTTCTTATTGCACTGCAATTGTTAAGGATTAACTCTCTGAGATAGCGAATGCTTGATCACAAACAATGCTGAACTGTACATCTAAGAGACACACAAACATACAGACACAGACGTAAACATGTACCTTTACTTATTGATTTGTGTTAAACAGACTGAGTAGCCTACTTCACAGCAAGATTTGTGCCGGACTTAGTTATAAACATGGGCTCCTTGCAGTGGAGACTGGAGAGTGATGAGTGATTGAACATTGGAGACGTATACTGCAGGACAGGATGAGTCATAATAGCACAGCTTCAGCCTCCTACAGTCGTGGATGGGTTTAAAACATGGACTCATCGTGTAAATGAGATAACAAGGTAAACACTCATTTTCTATGTTGTGTTGTCTTAAAAGACCGGCTCTCATTCATCGAAATAACCCTTTGGGCTTTATCCGAAGATCATTCTAACCTTTTGGTCTTTTGAATGTATTTCCCAAACCTCCTTCATTGAGACACTAACATGTGCTCTAAAAGATGCAGAAGTGTGTTTATCTTGTCTCAGTTTCGAGGGTCAGACGGTGCCTGATGCACACTGTGTGCTCACTGTTTATTACCGGAATGTTTTCCTCTCTATCCCATCGCTGCTTCCATGGCAACCACGGAAGATCCACACACGAAGCAGAAAGGACATAACTTTGATATTAGGATATTTATCTCTGGATGGATGGCTGGATGCATGTTGCACGTGAACCGTTTTGCCACTAGCTAGTTTACTGTCTGTGGGTTAGATCTCTTAGGCTGTGGAATTGCACCAATTACAGTGAACATTAAAAGCTTTTTCTGCAGGGATCCATACGCATTCGACAATATGTCTGCATGTGAGTGTGTGTGTGTGTCATTGTGGCGGTGTGTGTCCACTCCACTGGTAACGTGAGACCAGAGTACACTGAGTACGGCGTGGTCATGGTGATCGTGTGTATTGTATTGTAGAGCAGAGCGGAGTGGAGTGTGTGTGTCCGTACGGCCAGCAGAGACGATTCACCTGTTGTCACTTTGTTCTGTGGCTTCTTTACATAGGGTCTTAATTGCCCCTCTCTCGGGCCCGTTGCCGTGGCAGCCATCTCCACCTCGGGAGAGGCATTGGTGAGGTGGAGTCGCAGGGGAGACCGGTGGACTCCCATTGGACGTCTGCTGCTGACTGTAGCCGTCATATCTTAGCTAGACACATATTATCGCGTCGAATGTCGTGTGTGCCTGACGCAGAGGCAAGCATTGCTGGTTTCAAGTATTGCAGGAACGTCGCTGCTGACTCATGCTACTCAGGGACACCTCGACACTTAGCTAGTTGAAGCCTGGGGATCGAACCAGCGACCTTCCTGTTGCCAGACAACCGCTCTTACCGCTCTATTACTCAGCTATTACTATTACTCAACTGTACGCGATTAAAACCCCCTGACCACAGCATCCAGACAGCCAGACTAATGTCGTCTGAAACGTTTATATTACCCGCTGCACTCATTATGAATGGCCAGCAACACGGATGCTTGTTTTGCAGGTAGACAGGTGTGATGTGTATGTTGTGAACCCTTTGGAAGGTGGTTCGCCACTGTGTGCTGCATTACTGTACCAGCGGTTATCACTTGGCAACATGGTCTTTCCACTCTGCCACGTCCCACCGGCGTTGTCTAGATGTTGTTGTCGAGCCTCTCAGGACACCGGGGCTTGGCTGGGGGCCAGGGGCTGAACAGGCAAATAGGTTAGACGACTCATTAGGGCTCCTATGAGTGCATCATGAAGTCGGCAAGGGGATGGCATCGTCTCAAGTCTGCCTGTTGTCCGCCTGTTACCCAGCAGCAGGCGGTAACCTGTGGCCCACAACTCCTGCGTTGAACCCACATGGACTTGCTGGCTGATTAGCCATAGATGCACATTTCAGACACGCATCGGTCCTGTTGTGAACTTGTGATGACGGCACAGATAATGATAACAGATCGTCTGTTTGCAGAGTATGAGGCCACCGTGTGCTAGTGTGTTTATGGCTTGTCACGGTTATGTAATAATAGTTTTTGCTCATCTGAGAGCAAAACACTGGGATGATAATGTGATTATTCTAGCCAATCAGAGCTCCCTGGCTGTGCACCAAGGTACAGGGCTTTCTGATTCACCTTAGACAATTCTGCAATGACATATGATGAATGATATATGAGGCTAAATATTTGGAAAATAAAGTATAAGTATAGAACTAGATTCATATCTGATCTTGTGTGTTGGATTAGCATCTAACCTGTGTGCTCATTAGAGCAAGCCTACATATAGTGTATATAGGCTATATATATCTAATGGCCACATCAATGATGACATCGTGACGATTTACTTGTACGGTAGGAGTTGGAATGAAACAAGACAGGACTTCAAAAATCGCACAGCGTATGCCCAGCTTTAAACGCATTGAAGTTGAGGACATTCCAGAAGACTTTTCCTCAGCAAATGACACATTCAGGCCCAAACTGTTCAAATCCTTGAGCAAGGATCCTGTAAAGACAAGTACCGCCGGAGGGGAGCTAATTCTGAACTATGCTCTCATCGGGGCCTCTTGTGCAACCACTGCAGTAGCCGTCACCTGCTAGCATTGTGAGCATAGATAACACCTGCTGCCATGCACACACCTGTGTGATAATGTGTACTAGCTATCACACCCTCCAGGAAATACATCTCACCGTGGTTAATTGCACCTTAGTCATCCATGACAGTGTCATAGTCATACATGATTATGTACAGCAGAAGCATGCATTTGCATTCCACACTTCAAACTGTAAACACCAAACGGTAAATATGTATGACGAATAGGAAGGCATACATAACCATGCCACGCTGGCTGCACACAACGGGATGAGTCTATTGAACATGTCCTACCTAGAAGTATGCTGGATAATACGCCTACCAGCCTATACCCAGTGGACTACTAGCAACTGGTAGGCTGATCTATCCACCATACTTCTATCCACCACACAAATGTTTGAACAAAGTACATCTTTATTCACCAAAGGGCATATGAAACCAAGTTACGCCAAACTAATTCAGAATTAAGTGCCAATTGAACCAAGTGAAAGGATGAATTAAGTAATTAATGTATGTAGTGTGAACATCAGTAAGATCAGTAGTTTGTGTCAGGGTTAATGGACGTGTGTGTGTGTGTGTGTGTGTTTCTGTGTATGAGTGTTGGAAGGTGTATGAGGGCAGAGTAACTAACTAAGGCAACAGGACAGAATCCAAACCAGACCTCAAAGGAGAAGCAGAGAAGAGTGCGAATAGCTGTCGGCGGGGCTTATGTCGCCAAGCAACGCCTGGCCCAGGTGTTCCAGATTACGCCAGTCAGTCACCTGCAGGGCGAGGAGTGCCACGGTCATACCACCACCACCAGCGTGGCACATATAACTTCCCAGGAGGTCCTCCTCACACGGGAGTAGTAAACCACTCACCCGCTTCACGGGCGTTATCGGAGGAAGTTGCCACGGCTAAATGAGTCCCCTGTGAAGCATGAGGGCGTCAACATAGTTCCTACTCGTAGCTATTCCAAAACAAATCAATACACTAAAACACTCAAATCTAGACTAAATATCCAGATCACGATATCGTAATTAGGATTGGAGCAGGAGCTGCAATGTTTTTGGTAAGGGACAATTCTAATTGTGATGCAAAAATCCAAATTCCCACCAATAGTGAATCAACTGCAATATCTCTTTACAATACGATATTATCATTCTTGTTATTTTGGTACCATGTCATTCAGTCCCTGAATGATTTCTCTTTGTCTTTCTTAATAATAATCTACAATAACAATATAAAATATGAATATATAATCTAATAATAATAATAATCAAATAATAAGAATAATCTGTAATCTATCCACCATTGGCATGTGACAAGTCTTAACTTCAGACCATGGTAGCATCTCTATGGAAAATAGACTAGTGGAGAATCCATCAGTAAGCCTAACTCTTGACCTCAGCACAGCACCCTTGAAGGCACTGCTCATGTTTACCGTCTGTCTTCTGAACGATTGTTCTATCCTATTCCCGGAAGTGAATCAGTGGCGCTGAACTGTCTGTCTGTCTGTCTGTCTGCAGGTGACCCAGCAGCCAACAAGTGAGGGAAACCAATACTGTGCAGACGAACTGTGAGTTGCCACCAGAATCACCAGTCTCCTCTAATGCGTGAGGAGCATCTGGCCGGCCAGAGCTCCCACCCTCAAGCCCCGCCCCCTCCGTGTTCATCCCCCGCGGAGCGCAAACCGTCACCACGTTTGATTGATGCTGCCGTCGTCGGGAAGTTCTACTGTTGCCACGGTGACCTTCCCGATCCCGAGAGATTGAACCGGCCCGGGACAGGGGCCGCCGACGAGGTGACGCGCGGGCTGCCCACCCAGAGGAACATGTTCTAGAAGCTCTCGACCGGGCCGCCTCCTCCTCCTCCTCCTCCTTTGCAGCTCCGGGCCTTCAGCGTGGAAGATGAGCAATGAGGATGAGTTCTATGACGCCGTAACAGGTGAGTGCTGCTGGGTTTGAGGGGTCCAATAGCAGGGACGGGGGTCCAATAGCAGGGGTGGGCCGGGTCATATCATCACCACTACCATCACCGCACTAACTTGCATGTTTGTACGTCTTGCCATTATTAATAGTACTTGGCATTGTTTAGCATGTTGTATGTTCTTAGATGTCGGTACTGCACTCAGAACGGCACTTCTGCTCTTATCCCAGCTGTTATGCAGGCAACCTAGCAATTCTGAAGCTCTTTCAATTAACCTTACAACTATGAATGCTTGAACCCTGCTCTATTCTTATCTTTATGTACCACAGTGATATATTGCTGTCTCCTTCAACACATGTACTCTTTGTAAGTCACTTTGGATAAAAGCGTCTGCCCAAATGCCCTAAATGTAAATGTAAAAGTTGGTGTATGGATTCTAATGGTAAATGCGACAAAGTGCATTGCAAACAGATTCCGTGGATGAATGCAAATTAATGACACAGACGTACAGAAATCACGGCATGTATCGTATATGTCACCCAAACGTCCGCTCCCCCGAGAGAGAGGACAACAACGACAACAACAACAACAGGCATATGTGAACTGATGAAGAGATATTAGATGGGGAAACCCTCCTACTGCAGTTCTAGAACCTGGACTGTTGTGCATTGTTTCTGTAGAGTATCGTTCCTCAGGGCGTGTGGACGTACTCCTCCTCGCCGGTGACTAGCACGGTTAGCCGAGCGGAGGAACTGGACTCTCGCCATAGAGCCACAATAATAGCATCTGCTGTAACCTAACCTGCATGGTCAGATGACGACGACGATGATGACTCATGTCAATAATTCAGAGGCGGATTGTCTTGCTGCCCCGACTCACCCAAATGCCAGCACCCTTGTAGTGTGTGTGCGTGTGTGTAGTGCCTGTGTGTGTGTGTGTGTGTGTGTGTGTGTGTGTGTGTGTGTGCGCACGAGTGCTCTTGGAGGATTAAGATTAAATGTCAAATTAGTCCACGATAAAGGCTGGGTGGAATGGGTAGATTAAACAAAGTAAATGAGTGCAAGTGTTGAGGTTTAGTGTATGGCCCCCTGTGAAAGGGACAGTCAAGTCATGCCCTCATCATTGTCATCTGAAGCAGACAATACTCTTTTATTTTATTATTAAACTCCTTAATTATTCATTGTGAGGTTAAATGGGTTATTTATCAGGTGATATTCTAGGTTGTCACGTAAGGTGGATGTGTGTCCTATATATCAAGATATGGCTCGTAGCTACTGCGCTTAATTTCACAGCGTAAGCAAATTACTTTTGAATCCAATGACTATATCTACTTATGTATAATAATGGATATAGAAGCAGAACTTGGTATCAAAATATGATTAAATGATGAAACTGAACATTGCATGTTGATTGGCGTCCATAGTTATAAATAGCAATACAATAGATTTTATTTCCATTCTTTTTTCTACTTTCTACTTTCTAACATCCCAGTATGCGCAGAGCCTGCAGAAACTACAAACGAAAGCTTTGGAACATCTCTGACGTATAGATGTTTAAAATCATTTAAAATCCTGTTTATTATTGCTCTGAAAATGTCAAGACAATAGACCTCTTATTCCGATTCATGACGACGACGACGACGACGACTTTGAGTCTGAATGTGGCCTGGGTGGGGAACGGAATGCAGAAGTGGCCACATGGCCCGGCTGTCCTGCCTGTCTGCCCTGTGTGGATATGGGTCGTGTTCGAAGTACACTGCAGGTGAACAAGGCCTGATACGTGGTGGCCTGGGTAGTAAGATGTGTCAGACCAGACTGGGTGGGTTGCTGTGTGTATTGGCTGCCGCGAAACCCTTGAAGCCAGCATTGCTAATGTTTTCCGTGAGTGTTTACACACACACGCATTACAGTGTACGGCTCTACTTAAGATAATGGTGTATCAGAGCGTCACAGCAGCTGTTTTAAAAGTGTTAGTCAAGTGAGGTAGGAGGCCAGACAAAAACTCCGGACGGTGACTACTAGATCTGCCAAACTGTGTTTCATTGGTCCGATTGGTATTCCTGCCTAGAAGTAAAGTAATGCCTGCCTAAAAGTAATTTTAATTAATTAAATTATATTAATTTATGTTGTGTGTGCCTTCCTGACTGCTTGCTATAATGTGTTTGTGATCATGTGTTTGTAGGGGCAGGATAATGTACTGGCTGGCTTATAGCGTGTCTGGTTGCTCTCGCTCCTGGAGACGGGGTTAAATGCAGAGATACGTTTCATCATGTTGGACAATTACAGTACCGTGGTTTAATAAAGCTAATCATCTTGAATCCCCCGCCAAACGATACAAGGTTTGATCCCCATGGGCACTGCCATGTTTGTTCCGTTGTCGCGCCAGAGCCCAGAAGCCCTTACAATGGAGTCCACCTTCACACTGGTCCCACTGTTGATATGTTGGAGAACCATGTCGAGACGACCTTCTCTCGCCTGCCTACCTACTTTATCAGCTGTGGTCATGTAGCTCAGACCATGAGACTGACAGATACATAGAATAGTACTGCTGCATGTTCCTCGTCCATATTGTTTTCACACCTGATGCGAACGCGAACCCGAGTCCACATGAACCGTATTCCAGAGCCCCTCCTCTAGTGGGACTAATTCCCAAATTGTCCGGGGTACCGTCCTCCACAGTGGTTCACACTAATCAAGACAAACTGGACCTTGGGGTCTCTAGTGGTGGTGCTCTGGAGCCGTGGTCCCTGGTGTGAAAGCTCTCTGATCCAGGCCTTCCAGCTGGACAGAGGGGGTCGCCGTTTCCAAAGGGTCACGACCTTTGGCCAACCTCAACTCAACGTCCCACTGCTCTCGTGTGTGTGTGTGTGTGTGTGTGTGTGGTGTTGTGTGTGTGTGTGTGTGTGTGTGTGTGTGTGTGTGTTGTGTGTGTGTGTGTTGTGTGTGTGTGTGTGTGTTGTGTGTGTGTGTGTGTGTGTGTGTGTGTGTGTGTTGTGGCGTGTGCGTGTGCTACTTACAGCCGTGGTTAGCGCTTGTGGATAATTTATTCCATGCACTCGCATCTTTAATATTATTTATTCCCTGTATAATCCTTTTGTATTTATGTGGACATGAATAACATGTCTCTGTGTGGGTGCACACGCTGATGGTTGCTGCAAGATATGTAATATTATACATTGTATAATTATTTCAGAGTCAGTGTCCAATAAAACATGTAAAGTGTGAAGAGGACATTGCGAGTCTTATCTTTCGTATCTCTTGTGACAAGTGCACGACATTGCCTCGATGCGGGACTCTCACCCTGCTTCCTTTGTTTTGTGTGTGTGTGTGTGTGTCTGTGTCCCTCCCCCTCCACCCCTTCCCCCCGTTGGCAGGCCTGGACTCCGACGAGTCCGACGAGGGCGTGACCAGGAATGGTGGAGTCCCGCAGCAGAACGGTTCCGGGACACACCGGTAGGGAACACATTCCTGCACCTCATTCCAGACGAGCCTCTGGCGGCCGACGCAAGGACAGCGGACACACCGCCGGCCTTTTTTCAAAAACATTTTTTACTCAAATCTTCCTGTCAACACACATCAAAACGCTGACACGCACCTTCCTGATGGCTAATCTAACATCGTACATTCAAGTTAGTTTAAGATGATGATTAATACTAATGATAATAATAATAATAATAATAAATCGCTTTTCAGTCTGTTCTGGGGCATTCTGGTTTTGACGCGGCTGTTGGGTGTATGCGTTTGTGGGTTTGACGCCCGGCTGTGTGACTCATCACCTTTCTATTGAAACATGGATCGGGCGGGCGGAACTCAACCACTCCTCACCCCCAGCATTGCTAATGCCTTGCTCAACACCATCTATCGATCAAGCCAGCCACACCTGGAATTGAACCCGTAACCCATCCTGTGTGCCGAACGGAAAGTTATTTTGCCTTTTGTTTCTGGTGGGGCCTTCGTCTTCCACCACAGGTGGCGCTGTTGCAAAGGCTCCCCGATCCAAATATCGTGTCTTTTAGTAAACCTAACGTAGAAGGGTTCGAAAATCTTAACCTTTTCTCTCGGCCGTGCAAAGTGTTTGACGGAAGAGACAGACGTATTCTGATATTTATGTAACACCAGCAGTATATTGCTGTCTCTCTTTCTTTCGACAAATGTACTTCTTCTTGTAAATCTCTTTGGATAAAGGCGCCCCCGTTTTCTCCAAATTACCGTCTTATTATAGTAACGTGACTAAAACGTTTCGAGGGTCCAAGTGCCCAGATGCGTACGACTGCAGCATAGCGCTGGAGGCCAGATAGATAGATAGATAGATAGATAGATAGATAGATAGATAGATAGGGGCTCCTGGATGGGTGTGAATGCCAAGCAATAAACCATCAATCCTAATGATTTCACTGTAGGCTATGCAGGGCTCAACTTAGAAACCAGCCAGCAGCCTAGTCCGGGTAAAACATGCAAGTGTCTGGTAGGTTTGCTTCACTCAAAGTATATTCTGCACCCTGACTGTGCGGCTGTGCTGTACTGATGGCACGGGTGCACACAGCGATGTCTAGGAACATTATATTCCCTAGAATGAATGACATTCCGATCTGTTCCCCCGTCTCAGCAGACAGGAACAGCGTGTTCCTACTGTGTCTCTGTTTTGAAAGGTAATCTGGTAAATGTCCGATTTCAATCAAGCTATGAAACATGTTTGGAATTTTGTTTTTTGGAAACGAGAACGAGAATCGTCATTCAGTTCTTTCACAGTTTCCGTAGCAAGCAGTTGTTGTAAACCTCGTATTGTAAACATACTTTTGTGTACTTAACTGTATAATTTACATATTCTGTTTGTATGCACTGTATACTGTATGTACTGTATATGTGTATCTGGTTAGGATATGTTCTGTGTAGTATGAATAATGTTGATGGTTTGGTTGCCAGGACGGCGCTGCCTGCTCCCATGTTCTCCAGGACCTCGGTCAGTATCTGGAGTATCCTGAAGAAGTGCATTGGACTGGTGAGTTCCACACATTACAGATACACCAATAGATCACTGATAGCTAATCGGAGGGGGGAGGGGGGGGGGGCTACAACAGCAGGCAGATAGTTAGTTAAACCTGAGTACGTTTAGTTTATGTTGGAGGCAAGTCTCTGGAGGTAAGGCTTGAGAGAAAGCTCCCTCCCTCCCTCCCTACATTTCTCTGCAAGTGTTGCATTCAGTTCCCACACCTGTGATTGACAGGCAAGCTAAAATTCCCCCCGAACCAATCAGGAAACAAATGGCTTCCGAAATGAGCCGGGAGCTAATTTGTAAAACCTAAATGCTCTCATACGGAGGACAATCGCAGTCAACTAGAAACAGAACAGTTCACTCACTGACTGTAGCACCTTTTAATGTAGCCTCGTTGCATGTAACAGACCTGGCTGAGTGAGGGTCTTAAAGGTTGTGCAGAGGGGAGTTGATGCCTTGTTGTTGTTGTTGCTGTCGTTGCCATAGGAACTGTCCAAGATCACCATGCCCATCGCCTTCAACGAGCCACTCAGCTTCCTGCAGAGGATGTCGGAGTACATGGAGCACACGTACCTGCTGAACAAAGCCTGCTCGCTGCCCGATTCTGTGCAGCGCATGCAGGTACATGTGCGCACACGGGCACCTGCCGTGTTATGTCATTAATGTTACCCCGCGTATGTGCTGACGAGTCTCTCTCACCGCAGGCGGTCGCAGCCTTTGCAGTGTCAGCAGTAGCGTCTCAGTGGGACAGAACAGGGAAACCATTCAACCCTCTACTGGGAGAGACCTACGAACTGACCCGGTACACACGCACACACACACGCACACACACACGCACGCACACACACAGGGAGTCTTTTATATCATTGTTATTCACTGTTTATTTCATAAAAATTGTTCAATAAATGTACGTGTAGCAGTGTCTCTTGCCACAATGCCACATCTGTGGCTTAGTTCGGGGCTCCTCCAAGGACACAGTCGTTGAAAAGTCTGGTTTATTGTAAAGGTTGTGTGAAATGAAATGAAATAACATGACATGGAGCAGATGGGCCACAGCTAGCATGCTCGCGCTTGTGAGTGTGTGTTTGTGTGAGTGTGTGTGTGTGTGTGAGTGTGTGTGTGTGTGTGTTGGCGGCTGACGTAACCGGTGGTGCACTGATTAGCCGATACACCACAGGCATGTAGCCCCACCAGACTCTAACTGGGCCAGGTGAGGCCAATTAAGCCAGCCGCCAAACACACACACTCCCACAGTACGCCTAGAACGAGGGCAGGAGCATTTCCTGTTTGTGTTTAACATCTTCCTCCTTCTTTTTGGACATTATTGAAATGTCTTTATTGCTTATCATTTTTATGTCTTAAATCAAATCACATTCAAGATGGTTTCTGCCCCCCCGCTCCAACCTGGTTTCTCTCCGTACTGACCCCGTGTCTTGTGTCAGGGAGGACCAGGGATACCGGCTGCTCTCTGAGCAGGTGTCCCACCACCCGCCCGTCAGTGCCTTCCACGCAGAGAGTCTGTCCGGAGACTTTGTGTTTCACGGCTCCATCTACCCCAAGCTCAAGTTCTGGGGCAAGAGCGTGGAGGCGGAGCCTAAAGGAACCATCACACTGGAGCTGCTCAAGTCAGTACCTGTCTGTCAATCTGTGTCTCTCTCTGTGTGTCTGTCTGTGTCTGTCTCTGTGGCTGTCTCTGTGTCTGTCTGTCTGTCTTTGTGTCCGTCTCTGTGTCTGTCTCTGTGTGTCTGTGTCTCTCTGTGTGTCTGTCTGTCTGTCTGTCTGTCTGTCTGTCTGTCTGTGTGTGTCTAGATGTCTGTCTGTGTCTGTGTGTCGTATCTGTCTGTCTGTGTCGGTGCCTATTTGTCTGTGATGATGTGTCTGTGTCTGTGTCTGTGTGTCTTTGTCTGTGTCTATGTGTCGGTCTGTGTCTGTTAAAGTGGTAACAACAACAACAACACCACGCAGCGTCTCATCTGCGCGTCTGTTCCTCCTCCAGGTACAACGAGGCCTACACGTGGAGCAACCCCTTCTGCTGTGTCCACAACATCATCCTGGGCTCGCTGTGGATCGAGCAGTACGGCACCGTGGAGATCCTCAACCACAGGTACCCACGGGTGGCGCTGGTGGTGTCTGCTCCACGGTCCTAGTGTCTGCTCCACGGTGGTGGTGGTGGTGGTGGTGGTGGTGGTGGTGTCTGCTCCATGTTCTCTGGCCCCACACCGCGAACCAACCAGCGTCACGCATTTAACGACGATCCAGCCGTATAAACGTCACAACACGTTTGACATTTACGACCGAAATCCCGTTGTAAACGTCTCCAAACCGGCCGCAGGCTCCATCGCATCCATACGGCTGTTCCCACATTTTAGGGTCGCTTTTGCCTCACATTTCTCACAGACCTCACAGACTCCAATAAAGCCCTTGAATCGAGAGAGAGAATTGTAGAGAGTATTATTACAAGGAAGTCACCTGTCCAACATCCCAATAAAGGATGACCTCTCTGATAACGTCTCACGCCTGTCCCCTCCTCCAGCACGGGGGACAAGTGTGTGCTGAACTTCAAGCCCTGCGGGATGTTCGGCAAGGAGCTCCATCGCGTGGAGGGCTACATCCAGGATAAGAGGTGGGTGGAGCTCTACATCCGCCACGCCCCCGCTCTATCTTATCTTACCTAATCTTAAAGTTCGGGCCGATGTCCGAGCTCTCCCCTGAGTGTGTGTGTGTGTGTGTGTGTGTGGTGTGTGCGAGGGCTGGTTTATCCTGTTTATCCTGCCAGCCAGCCAGCCCTCGGAGTCTAATCAGCCTGACGTGGCTATCGAACACACACACACACACACGCATGCACGCACACACGCCACGGTCTCGTTTTGGGTTGACAGGAAGCCGGTTTTCAAAATACTAACATGGTGAGGCCTCAACGCAGTCTTAAAGGGACAGTGTCGTACGAAGGGGGGAGTTCCAATAAAAGTGTTGAATTACGAAATTAAACAACACTGGTTTCATTTAAAACTCAATGGCAGAGAAACGGAGAAGGAAGGAGGAGCAGAGGGTTTTTTGGGGGGATTTCAAAATCTTGCTCTCTCTCTACAAATGTCAAATCTTACCTACAACACCTTTAAACTAGCTCTCTCGCTCTTTGTCTTTGTCGCTGTCTCTGTGACTTTGTCTCCGTCTCCTTTTCTGTCTCTCTCTCTGTCTGTGTGTGTGTGTCTATCTGTCTCTCTCTGTCTCTGTCTTTGTCCGTCTGACTGTGTGTCTGTCTGCTCTGTCTTGTCCTCTCTGTCTTTCTGCCTCTCTCTGTCTCTCTCTCTTTGTCTTTGTCTGTCTGTCTCTCTTGTCTGTCTGTCTCTCTCTCTTTCTCTCACTCTCGCTCTGTGTTTGTCTTTGTCTGTCTCTGTCTTTGTCTCTCTGTCGCTCTCTCTGTCTGTCTGTCTCCTGTCTGTCTGTGTGTGTGCAGTAAGAGGAAGCACTGTGTGATCTATGGTAAGTGGACCGAGTGCATGTGGAGTGTGGACCCCCAGACCTACGAGAGCCACCGCAAGACGGAGAAGAAGGGAGACGGCAGCAGGAAGCACAGACAGGTCAGCCGCGGCGTGCAGGTGCACTCTGGGATATGTAGTTCACTGCATGTATGTGTGTTAAATACGGTATGTTCTATATGTATGTGTGTGTGTGTGTCTGTGTGCAGGAAGAGTCAGATCGGAGGCTCAACGACGACTCTGACGACATGCCGGAGGTGCAGGACTCCGTTGCCGTGGTACCGGGAAGTACCCTGCTGTGGCGCGTGGCCTCCAGACCACCAAACTCCACTAGGTACACGCACACACACACACACACACACACACACACGACACACCACAACATTACACACACACACACACACCGACATCACACACACACACACACGCACACACACACACACACATACACACACACACACACACACACACACACACACACACACACACACACACACACACACACACACACACACTGTACGTACCCACAAACACACATACACACGCATGCACACACACACAGTACATACATACACACTCTGCTGAAATACTACACACACTCTCTCTCTTGTCTCTCTCTCTCTCTCTCTCTCTGTCTCTCCTCTCTCTCTCTCTCTGTCTCTCTTTCTCTCTCTGTCTCTCTTTCTCTCTCTCTGTCTCTCTCTCTGTCTCTGTCTCTGTCTCTGTCTCTCTGTCTCTCCCTAACCCCTCTCTCCCTCTCTCTCTCCAGATGTATAACTTCACCAGCTTCGCCATGTCTCTGAATGAGATGGAGCCGGGCATGCAGACCTCGCTGCCCCCTACGGACTGCCGCCTGCGACCCGACGTCAGGGCCATGGAGAACGGCCTCATGGGTAACTGTAGCTCTTACATGGCTCATTGTCGTTCTGTTTTGACATGTTATTAATGTTATTTTATTTCTTCACATTCGTGGCCGGAGGCATGGACGCAAAATACTCTTAGGCTGCATCAGCACAATCAAGTGATTCAAATTATAATATTTGTGTGTAATTTTGTAACGGATGCCAGGAGAGACCATTCCGATGGTTCAATCACCCAGAGCAAAATGGTCCTTCAAGGACTAATGATAATAAAAACTTCTGCTGAAAGATGACCTTTTGATTTGAACGCTTCCCATAATTAGCGCGTCCCCCTGACAGATCTCTCTGCTTGTGGTGTCAAGTGGTTGAGTCTGTTGCTGTTTAACTGGACCGGCCTCTCATGGTCTCTCTCATGGTCTCTCTAATTCTCCCAGACGAGGCGAGTCGGGAGAAGGAAAGGCTGGAGCAGAAGCAGCGGGAGGCCCGCAAGGAGAGGGCCAAGAGCTTGGACGTCTGGGCGACCAGGTATGAGGTCCCACCCTCCTGGGACCGACCATGGTCGGGATCGGGGGTTAGGGGGACGTTTTCGGTTCGTCTGGCGTTGCCGTGGTCTTGCCTGTTGGATGATTGTGTTCTCCACGATTAAGCGTATCCCAGTGCTTGTCGCTGGATGTCCACCCCTCACCTGTGTGTTGTTGAATACCTCCAGGTGGTTCCAGCAGGGGACCAACCCCTTCACCGGCACCCAGGACTGGCTCTACACGGGGGAGTACTTCAACAGGAACTACACCACCCTCCCCAACATCTACTGAAGCCCTCCTGCTCCTCACCCTCCTCCTCCTCCTCTTCAGCCAACGGCAAACTTCAGTTTATCTCCATCCTCATCATTGTCTCGGTCGTCAGTTACCGAGTGACCTTGCGCCCGGCATGAAGACCGAAGGTGAAGTCCTGGACCACCACCGTCGTCTTCCTCGGTCTGATTGGGCTGCGCTGAAGGGAAAGGAACGCTAACCAACACACAACGCTAACCAACTCCTCTTGCTCATCATCCCGTCCCCCTCCTCCTCCTCCTCCTCCTCCTCTCCCTCGGTCTGCTCGCTGCCTGCCACTTGGTGGTGTTCTGCTTGGTCGTCTGGGATGTGAGCTCCCTCTAGTGGTGGAGGAGGAGAGCACCGGAGAGGGTGAAATAAACTGAGTCTGACACACGGGGGAGAGATAAATAACAAAATGGTACGAAATAAGAATCAATACATTGATGTGCTTTTTAAAAATGTTTATCCTGAGAAGACAGAATGTCCCCAGCAGGAAGTAGCCTTATGCCTCACGGTGGTTTAGGAGGAAGGATCCTCCTCCTCCTCCTCCTCCTCCTCCTCCTCCAAGCCCCACCGAACAATGTTTACGGAGCTCGAGGCCGGACCGGTACCTCCGTGTCCTCCTCGTGGCCCTGGAATGCACCGATGTGGGGAAACATCTGAACATCTGAATAAACTACAACAACAACTACAACAACAACTACAACAAGCAACGACATCAGAAATAGTATTTTGTAATGCCGGAGACCACGCCTCCACTGCAATGTTGCGTCGAGTCAGAATGTGACTGACGGGGTTAAAGGGATTACTAGGAGGCGGAGTCGGGGGGGGGGGAGTGGCTTCACTCTGTGTTTCAGGGCAACTTTAGAATGTAAAACTCCAACGGAAACTCCCAAGGCTTCAAGTCTTTATAATATCCACTCTACTGCAGGCGTCGTGTGGCTCCACCAGCTTCTCACATGACCACATTACCATTCATAGTAAATTATATTCATAATTCATCACCTGAATGATATACGTACGCGAGACACATTCCTATTTTTCTATTCCTCGACAAAGTGAAATCCTAACATGAAGGTTCCTCTGAAGCGAAGCACAGTTCAGGTCGCAGCCCTCCGTGAAGAGGCAGGCTCCGTCTGCGGCTTTTGTAGCACAAAGTGACCTCTGACCTTCCGAGCGCACTTCTGACCGCACACACACACACACACACATCATCGATTCAATGCCAGGACCCCACCTTTTATGTGTGAGTGTGTGTGTGTGTGTGTGTGTCAGTAAGTGTTTGTAACATTAAGGGAAGTTCATCCGCCATACATCAGCAGCAGCAGCAATGTGGATTTAAAACAAATCCTTGTTTTACTGATTTTTATTTGCCCAGCAGCAGGCGGGAGGGGGCGGAGTCTCACGTGGCCTTGCTGGGAGGGGGCGGAGTCTCAAGTGGCCTTGCTGGGAGGGGGCGGAGTCTCGAGTGGCCTTTTGCTTCACACACCCTCTTTTTAAATTGCACTTTCAATGCAGCTCGTTCTTTTAACGTTCTTGTTCTTAATTTCTGTGACGTTTGTCTTGGATTTATGTCAAACAATACAATATTCATATTACTACCCATTATTATACCAAATTGTTTTTGGTTTAGGTTTTTTTTGTGAAAGATATGAATGTCCAATGTCTTAAATGTGATCATATGTGATGTAGTGACACTAACTATCTACAAACTACACACAAACTACAGCCCACTCCCCGTCCCCAATTACTACGACCAGCATGTGGTTACGGTTAAGCCACTGTAGTCCCATCACTTTCTTCCATTTCTTCTCAAAATTCAAATTCCTTTTCACAAAATTGGGTCGCTCGCTTTGCTGATTACGACTCGACGGTCGTTACGTAAACTGTAATCTGAAATATCTCCACTTCTTGTGGCTGTGGTCTTTGTGGCCCTGCTGACCCTGCTTCTCCTGTTACGATATGGAAACACGATATTCCCCTCCGTGGCAGAACAGCATCCGACACACGACACGCTTTTATGTTTCCTCGGTGGCCATCGCTCTGTAAAATGTGTTTTTAATCGAAGATCACTTTGGATTTTCACGGTTATTTGATGTTAAATGTGTGTCCGCGGTTGCAGACGTAATCATGCTGTGGCATATTCTGTGCAACTGATTTATTATTTTATTTTTGATAGTATTTAAACAGTTTTTGGTGAAAGCAAACTGTTTTAAGGTGGGGGGATGAGAATGTGTAACATTAATGCATAGATTCATTAATATATGGGGGAAAAATGTCTTAATAAAATTCTAATTTCTGTTTTGATATACAACTGTGTTTTTTCAATTTCAGTTCAAAATATATGACCCATGAATAGTGTACACAGTATACTGTATAATAAGTCACTGAAGATACTAGTCTTTGTATTTGTAATTTATGTGACGTACTGTAGTCGGAGGTGTATGTCAGTTGGGCCCTTAATGCTGCATAATATCAGACGGGGAACATTTAAAATCACTTAAAGCTCTCCTATTTCACCAAACTCCCCGTATGACATCACAAACGGGAGCGTCCACCCCGACGTAGGCTGGATCGATGAGGGACGCTCCCACTTGTGATGTCACAAGGGGGAGATTCTGAATCCGCTTGGAATGGCTAATGACACTCACACACCTTTTAAGAGAGACCGTCCAAGTAAAAAGACTGTGATATTATCTCGTCGCGAAAAGAACACAGAACACAGCGGTTTTCCCTTTTATATATATATATTTGTATTTTATTTTGTATTTCTTATTCCTGATTGAAATGTATTGTAAGTTCATAATTTTGTCATGTCATTCATCACATTACATGTTATGAGGCGCCAGGTCCACGACAGCCGCTTACAGGAGGGAGCACGGAAACACACACACGGGGTCACGAGGGGTCGTCGCTGAGGCTCATCGCACTTACAACAGTGAATGGAACACGTTAGCATCGCCGCTAACCTCACGTTTTGGGAGTTTTTTTTTCTTCTTTTTCTTTCGTTCTCTTTTTCATCCGTGTCGTCCAATGAAAGAGTAGGAATATTTTTGGGGAATTTTTCATTTAATCTTCTTAATCCGTTTCCAATTGGCGACTCTGGAATCTCTTCTGGAACCTCTTTTCTTTTCTTTTATTTTCTTTTCCACCCAACATTATATTTTTACATGGAAGCCAGCATTTCACTTCCCTCAAAGTTTTTTTTTGTTTTTCATATCATTTCGTTTTACAAACACAACATTTTAAGAAACTCTACACAGACCAAGGGCTTTTTTTTTGTCTGAACACAACTTTTTTTTGGAACAGTCCATACGAGCCAGCCACATACGTACACAATGCAGTATTTTTTCATTATTAAAATCAACAAATGCTCCATTTCATCTTTTTTATTTTTTTTTTCTTACATAAAAGCACAAGATAGGGCAGGAGGCGGAGCCTGCCGGCGCCGGGTGGAGGGGGGCGGAGTCCGGGGGGAGGGGGGGCGGCGCCGGTCCGATGCCCGTATGACACGTGACACGTCATGTGTGTGCGTGGAAGTGTGGTATGCGGGACGTTCACAATGTCGCTCACAAAATGAGCGACAGTGTCTTCCTCTTCCGCTTCCTCCTCACGGCGGCAGCTTCCTGTCTTGCTATGTACACCGAGGAAGGCTGCCGCAAAGGTGAGAGGTCGAAGGTCACCGTGTGTGACCTGGGTCGGGGGGGGGGGTGAGGACACTGCTCGACATCATGCTCTTGTCTTCGACTACTCGTTACACGTGACAGATGAACACACTCATTTGGTTTGGTCGTGAAACATGAAATTTGAACCTTTTAATATTTTTTTCCCCCTCAGTTTGTTTTCTTTGTTTTGTGTAAGAATTGTATTGTTTTAAGGTTTTGAGAATCCAATTTTCTTGTCCAGTTTTGTGTACGTATTGACCAATATTTGAATCCCACGGAACAACATGGATTCATCACATCTGAATTTGACGTTGTAAATAGTTTTGTAAGTGAAGTTGCAGTTGTACCAGCTCATCAGATTCCCGGACAAAACGGAAAGTCACTCTACTTTCTTCTTTTTTTTGTGCAAAACTCTGGAGCCTGAATTTTACTCGGAAACAAATGAAAAGGATCTATACTATACGATTCTACCTACACTATACGATTCTCTTTTACGATCAATATCAACTCTACATTTCAGCATGCAATACTCACATCCAAACTATTCTGTGATTTTTGTTGGCATTTGAATTGCATCATTTTATTGCCTAATAGCGCCCGTCCTGCCAGTCAAAGGGCACACTTCTAGTTTAGTCATTGCTTGTTGTGGGAGCGAGCAGGAGGGGGTTTTGAGGTGGAGGGCAGCTCTGTTGTAAGGTCTCAGTTGCTCTGTTGTCTCTGGTACAACACAGCAGAGCTCCAGGTAGAGCAGCTCTGTTGTAAAGTCTCTGGTACAACACAGCAGAGCTCCAGGTAGAGCAGCTCTGTTGTAAAGTCTCTGGTACAACACAGCAGAGCTCCAGGTAGAGCAGCTCTGTTGTAAAGTCTCTGGTACAACACAGCAGAGCTCCAGGTAGAGCAGCTCTGTTGTAAAGTCTCTGGTACAACACAGCAGAGCTCCAGACGTAGAGCAGCTCTGTTGTAAAGTCTCTGGTACAACACAGCAGAGCTCCAGACGTAGAGCAGCTCTGTTGTAAAGTCTCTGGTACAACACAGCAGAGCGCCAGACGGAGGGCAGCTCTGTTGTCTCTGGTACAACACAGCAGAGCTCCAGTCTAGACAAGCTGTCCACTCTGTAGGGGACCCAGACTGTAGGACAACAACAGCGTGGCTTCCCGACCCGCCGCCAGCATTGTAGTTTTAAGCCCTTACTGCTATATGCATATTTATTTCACCCTCCATGGCTGTATTTACTCAAAAGGAAGAAAAGAGAGAAACGTATTTGTACACAGCTCTAATTAGGGTCGGATTGTAAGAGTTGTTTTAAACTTTGCCGAGC